>NDGN011542397.1:6107-29530 GCA_002564285.1 Tympanoctomys barrerae
GAGAGAGAGAGAGAGAGAGAGAGAGAGAGAGAGAGAGAGAGAGAGAGAGAGAAAGAGAGAGGGGGGCTAGGAAGAGGAAGAGGAATTGAAAGGGAAAAGAAAGGGCCAGCAAGATAGATCAGTGGACTAAAGCACCTGCTTAGACAGGCTCAGGGACCAGGGTTCAATCCCCAGCTTGCCTGCCAGCCCCACCTCTAGGGCTTGCTGAGTCAGAGAGTGAGACTGGGCGTGGTGACACATGCCTGTAATCCCAGTACTTGGATGCAGGAAACAGGAGGACCACTATAAATCTGATCTGTGTAGTGAGACCCCATAGAGCCTGTACTAAGTACTAAATAAACAAATAGAAAGGGAGGAGAAAAGAACTTTTCAAAAGACAAATATATGTCTATGATGATTAAGCTTAATTGTCACCCTGATTGCCTTAAGACCCACCAAATGGACCCACTGAATAAATCATACTGCTAGGTGTGCCTGGATGTAGGTGTGACCTTGGGGACTACATTTGGTCTCTGATGCCTTTCTCTCTAACACTGAACACTTACTCTGCCTTTTTGGCTGCCATGAAATAAATAGCTTTTCTCTACTCAAGCATTCTATCATGTTTCTGCTTTTGTGTAAGTGTAGCTGGACTGAAGTCTGTGAAACTGAGCCAACTCAAGCCACTCTTCCTTCAGGGTGTACTTTTAGGTATTTTTATCAGTAATAGAAGAGACAACATAGACAAATTGTTCCAGAGAAATGGAATCATTGCTTAGAGTATACCTGACTGAATGGTATACCAAAATGTTTGTTGGTTTTCTAGAGTAATTCAAAAAAACTTGGAGATACAGGCTTAATTTTAGAGCAGCCCTAGAATGCTGTAAGCACAGCCTGATGAATGATTTCAGTAAGAATTTAGAGAAGCAGAATGCTAATAAGATTTCAGACAGAACAGGTCAAGTTTACAAGTTTTCAGATGGAAACTCTGAAGAGAATGGTGCTAGTAATACTATGTGTATTACATTTTGACCATAAAGCAAAATACGTTTCTTAATCTATATTTTGTGTCTGTCCTATACCTGCATAAGGCTGAGTTTAAAGAGTACAGACTAGTTGTTACAACAGAAAAAAATTCAAAGTAGCCCAATGTTTAGACTATGGCATAGGTCCTCTTAACTGTATGCTACCTTAGACTAGATCTATAGAGGAACTCTAGAGCAAGATGCTGGTCAGAAGTCAGAAAAACTTAAATTTTGGCCTGAAAGGAACCATATGTAACCATGGAGCCAAAGCAGATGTAGCTATTGAAAAGATTGTCATGATTGAGAGGACACTGGGCAAGGACCCACATGCCCGTAACCTCAGCAGTACCTTCTGCACTGTATCCTGTCCCTTTCCCTTTCTTCTCTGGTACTGTTCTTGTGGTTGCTTCCCAGTCACCATGAGCTAAGCAATTACTGTTTTGTCATCCACTTCTGCTGCTATGCTTCTGCCTTGGAACCAGCTCCTCATGGCCTGAACCTTGGGAAAACATAAGCTAATGTATTCCTATAAATTTTAAAATGTGGGTTTTGGGCATTTTGAAGTATTACTGCTAAAACTCACTCATACAATATTCACTGTTGAACAACCCCGTGATCCACCTCTCTTAACTATGTCCTATGTCTTAAGGTTTGCATCGCTTTCTAGTCGTGCTACTAGCTTGCAATAAAAGTTCAATATATGTCCCTTTCAATGGTATTCAAGATCCCTAACTATAATAGCACTAATCGTATTTAGGAGAGCTCTACTTTCATATATTGGAATTAGTTTTGAAAATGAACTTCAGAGGGACACACATATTCAATCTATAATGACATTCACATGTACTTTAAAAATTTCACAGGCCTATTTTTTTTAAGCATGAGCTAGACCAGTCCACACATCTGAAATATTGGAATACAGAAGATCCTTCAATATGTAAAAACATTATGAATTTCATTAAGAAGCAGCTGCAAATTAAGACAAAGGAAATTTTATCTGTAAGACTGACATGTACAGAAATATTGGCAATATAACAGAGACATTAATTTGTAGGTAGAATTATCTGTCTCTACAGTGTCTATAGATGATTATCAAATATCAAAATTACTAAGGTACTCATCCTTAGACCTATCAGTTCTCCGTGAACTGATGAAGAAATCACTTATAAGTGAAATATATATTTATAGAAATGTTTTGTCAATAGATGGAGTCACTAAATATATATATATATACATATAATATATATATTATATATACATATATAATATATATATATATATATGACAGGAATGCTCACCATTTATAGACTTAGAATGATCAGATTTAAGGCTAAGGGAAATCAGCACAAGATGCTATCATTCCTAAAGGTGTAATAATCTATAATTTATGGTAAAGGGAAGTATAGATTGTATATGCCGCATCTATATGTTGTAAATATTAGTACATGTTTGGATCTATTTACCTCTTTAACTATAAATCACTGAGGAGCTGGCATGTCTAAATAACTGATGATAACAAATTCTTGAATCTGGAAAACTCGTTGGCCAATAGCGAGATTTGGTTGGAGAGTGTCATTATCTTCACTTTTATCCCTCTTAATTTAGAGCTGCATGTCAGTATTCTTTATTCAAACAAATGAAATTTAAATAATACCTTAAATGTGAGTCTCAGGGAAAAGCAATCAGAGAACCATCATTTCATGTCTCACTTTTTATTTATAAAAGTATATTGAAAAAAATGAGAGAATTTGAAAATGCAATGCAGAGTGGAAAGTCTTTGGATTATCTTTAGTTATACAGAGCTTAAATTATTTTCCTAAATAATATAACACAAGCAGATTTGAATTAATACTAATATAGTTGTAATTCACATTTGGTACAAATTACTCAAAATCATCCTAGGAAATTGCTTATTACATGAGATCACAGATTCCTGAGTTTGAATCTCACCTTTACAACTTACCAATCAGTTGATTTCAAACAAGTTACCTCTCTGAGCTTCAAATTCCATATCTCAAAATTAGAAATTGAAACACTTTCTTTGTAGCATGTCCATGATAAAATATCTATTCAAGTGCTCAGTTGGTATTTCATAAATGGAACATTATATTTTGCATTATCCTTAGGGCGTTCCTTCCTTTGCTAATACATATACCTGTGTTCACTGTGCCAACACAGGCCTTAGATTTAAGGTTCTGTGAGGTGAAATGCGACTTATTCCCTGTATAAAGACTGTCCAAAAACCTTTCAAAACTTAAGACTGTCAGAGAAATATGTCACATGTTGACCATGACTTTCCAGGTGAGAGATGAGCAAATAAAATATCAATAATTTTCAATGCAAACTGCATTGTTTTCCAGAATGAATTGGAAAATACTCCTGAGTTTGTATATCTAAAAAACTGGAATCATGCTGGCTTTATTAAATTTGCAAGATGAAAAGTTTATCTTTGGGTGTTTTTTCTCCATTCAGTTCTACAGCCTGCGAATCTCTACTTCTTCAAAGAGTTCCCTTCTGAACAATAGGTCAAACATTTACAGATAGCTGGTTTTGTTTTCTGCGTTTTCAGCCTGAGTGTTATGAACTCGGGTAGAGCTCATTAAAGCTTCCTTTCTGCCTTTTATTATAAAAAGCTCAAATGACAGTACTTGAAAAACAGCCTCTGGCTAAATATTATTGAAATCCAAAGGCCAGTAAGTGAAGAATCATTTGCTGGTCAAATCTATATTAATCTAACTCGCTGTATTGCTAAACAACACTCTCAAGGGTGTTTTTGTGCCCTTGAAAAGATTCATTTCAATAAACCAAACATATTCTACCTACTTAAATTAGTGTACTTATCACAGGCCAATTTCACGATTGTTTTAGGGAAAATAAACCCTCAACAGTCCATCTTGGCCCGACTGCTGTTTATCAAACAGAGTACTAGAGACTATTGAATTCTGAATATTATGTGATTTGATAATCATAGTCCTTCACTTAATTAACAGTGACTTGATGGCAGAGGTGACAGAGATTTAATGGAAGTCAAAATCTCATTATATGGAACAAATTATAATGAAATACCCGATTTATAGGAAGCTTTCCAAATTCCATCTAAATTATAAGTATTGTTATTTGATATAACTCAAACCTAGGGACAGGCAAGAAACCCTACTGAATCTGACACCACTGTTTCAAGTCATGGGCAATGACCATGCAGCTAGTGCTATGTACTCTCAGATTCCTAAAGGATGAGCTCTTTCTTGTCACCGTACACTCCCACACACCACTTTCATTTTAGCTATGTAGCCACCTACTGATTCTTCAGAGTGCGGCTCAAGTCAGACCTCTGGGAAATTTTAAATTATACTTACAGATGCTTCTTCCCCTTGTTCTTTTAATACCATGAAATCCTGTTCTCTGACCATCACAATGGAAAAAATTTAATATATTTTATGTAATTATATTAAATCTCTTCTCTCCTTGTGTTAAGATCTGAAAAGACAGAACTGAGTCAGTACTCTGTCCTGAAATCTCTCATAAAACATTTTCATAGGCACTTGATGAAAATTTGAAATCAATGCCTTTCATATTCTTAAATACAACATCGAATATCTTTTTCTTAGCATCAGTCTCACTGAAGGGAGCAGGCATTCTTTGTTCCTGTTCTCATTTGAGCACTCATGTCAATTCAGTTTTTCAGGTAGAAAATATAGATAGAGGTGCCAGGGATGTAGCTCTGTAGGATAAGTGCTTGTCTGGCAAGTGCAAGGCCCTGAGTTCAATCCCTGGTACATCAAGAAATAGATTAAAAAATAAATAAAATAAAATAATAATGAGATAGATTTAAAGCCACTTTTTAAGGCCATGGTGGCTTACTAGTTTGAACAGAAAATGTTTGTAAACTTACATCCCTCACTTTTGTAAATTTTTCTTAACTTGATGATCTAATATGATCTTAACTGGAAAAGTTGTTCTGTATTAAGAACACACAAATTGACCTGTGTGGTGGTTCACACCTGTGATCCCAGAACTTAGAAGGCTGAGGTAGAAAGGTCACTGCAAGTCTGAGGCCAGCCTGAGCTACAAAGTAATTTTAAGGCCAGATTGAAATGCACAGTGAAAACCTGTCTCAAAAAGTAATCTAATTTCTATATTAAATTAAAACTTCAAAAAAAAAAGAACACAGGAATTAATGTAATCCTGTATTATAAAAGAATTATACACATAACCTTACTTCTGTCCATCCACCCATCCATCTATTCTGGCTCTGCTCATAAATATTCCATTATTGTGTGTGTTTATATTAAAGGTACTTTTCTAACAACCATGTAAAACACTATCTTGGATTAGATCATGATATGAAAAAAAGAATTCATTTTTGCAGTTTTTGAAGTGATTTGGTGAAAGAAACCCTGAATGAAGGGAAGTGAGATGTGTCATAGTGAGAGTGTGTGGTGGTTATACTGGATCAGCTCATCAACTTGAATGGCGTTGGTACCTCCTGAAAGCTCTGCAGAACACACTAGTGAATATGTCTAGGTGGATCCTAGAGGTGGGGCCTTGCTGTCTTCAATCTGGCTGGTCCTTTGCCTCACCTTTCTGATGCTTCTCCCGTGCTCTGTTTATCTGGTGCCATAAACCAAACAGCTGTGGTCTCCGATGCTCTTATGCAAGGAGGCCTCTACCCTAGACAGGTGCTGATGGGATGGATCCCCTGAGAATGGAATCAAATTAAAATTTTATTTTAATTTGTGAATGTAAGGCTCAGGAATGAGAAAGCTCATTGAAATGATTTTTTTTTTACTTCCTAAATTTCTAGTAACTTGTGAAACACATTTTGCTTGCTTATGTCTGGTAATCTAAACAACTAATTTGGAAACAGCATTACTGCTGCATTACTATTATTTTGTTCAGTGAAATCTTATATAGCTTCTAATATTGTAAGACTTTTATTCTCTTTAAACAATAAGAAGTAAGAGAAAAATGAAAAATTGGTTGCAGCAAAGTAGGGTCATTGCTGGGACTGTACCTAACATGATTTAGATGACTTTGGGACAAGTTTGTGAGAAAAGTGTGAAAGGTTTGCAGAGTTATCACACAAAAAAGTGTACAGTAAAATGAACTTGCTGTGTGATTCTGGTTAGAGCTTAGAAGGCCATAATGCTTACAGAAACATAGCAAATAAGCCTAGGTTAAGGACTTCTCTTTAGAGAGTAAGTGTTTCATTCGCAGTTATACTAGAGGCCACAAGTTTCAGATTCTTATAGAAGATTTGTCTATAATTTGTCCCTGTCCTGAGATTTTGCAGGAGGCTTGAAATTATGGGCCCTGAACTAATTAGGCTGGCAGAGATTTGATAAGCTGTGTCGTAAATATTGCTGGCTGCTTAGGTGAAATGCAATTAAAAAAAAAAAAAAGAGAGGTATAAGTTTTGACCCAAAAGGAACCATATGCAAAATTGTTGCCACCAAATAATGTGACTGTCAAATATTATCACCATTAAAAAAGAAATCAAGCATATTATACAGAAAAAAAGAAAAAAATATGGTGTGAGGGGATCCTAGAAATTAGCACAATTCCATGCATTACGTATTTTCTCCTCTCAATTGAGGAGAGTTTCTGGGCCCTCCACTTCCTAAGAACCTCCCTGGGTGTTTTTTTTTCCCCCCTGCGATTCCTCCCACCATAATTGGCTATTCAGATATGCAAAGGCCATTAATGTCATGGTCCAAGAGAACCTGGCTACTGCCTTCACTGGTGACAAGCATTAGTGTTACTTGTGTAACATCAGTTTTACCAGCACATGCAATGTAATCATTGTGGGATCTAGGAAGCTTCCATTCAGTTCTCAAAGTAAGGCCTTGGCAGGTCAGGGGAGGATCCCAACAGGGAAGTACTTAAGGCTATCAGAGTGATCCAGAAGTTGTCATGGATAATTCAGGAAATGGGGAATGCCAGGGGCACAGAAATTCTGTAGAAGAAAACCTGAGGCAGTGAATGGAGCGATGATGAGAGTGAGATTATATGGGATTCATCTATCAAGGCCATAGGGTTGGGGATTCCCCAGGTGATCACAGAGTGAATCTTTTGGGATGTGAGCCACATCGACCATCTTCTTAAAATGTTGCTGTTTGACATTGTGTCTAGAAATGGGAAGGTTGACAAACACAATTGTTACTGCAGAAAGCCTATTTTAGTTTTGGTACTGGGAATCAAACTCAGGACCATGCACTTGCCAGGCAGGTGAAGTTTCATTTGACAGTGAAACTAAAATGAATTAAAGCTGGGACATTCTGAAATAAGTCCATTAAACTAAACCTGGTATGAAGCAAACTCAGATTTGGAGCTGGTGGAAACAGAAGAAATTCCAAGATATTTTGCAAGAATTGGAAAACGGTACATCTTTATATATTCGATGCAAAAAGAAAAACAGGAAAGTCCATGATATTCATAATTTTTCAAAACCAGATAATCATATATGTCATTAGATTTTTTTTTGATCAGCAACTTGTCTGTCAGAGCTCTCTATGTGTCTCTATGCATGTTGGTGAATAGAGACACATATATAATAATAGATTATAATCATGGATGTGTATAAGCATTTAGAAAAACACTAATGTTCACTTACTTATCTTAAAATCAGAAGGAATGAACTAATTTATCATTTTGTTTTTATAATTTAATATGTAGGGACATAGTATTATAGTAAAAAAAAATTAAAAGGTTGTCAACCTTCCTGGTTGTTATAACTAGTATAAGGGAATAATTTACCAGATTCTTCAAGTTTCATATGCTTTCTATATTTATTACAAAGACATCAGCCTTGTTTATTATTTCAACCTGCATCTTTTTGTGCCCAGTGCACACTCCATGTCTTTTGAAGGCTGAGAGAACCAGATTGTAAGTAACTCATTTTCCTAATTCTCTCATAACATGAAGAATCTATTGTGTACATCACTCATAGACATATGCAAAACATTTATCAGCCATATTTGCATGAAACATATAGCTAATCATAATTCATTCGAAGCATAGTTTATTGTTTAAAATATTTATTCACCAATTATCTTGTGATCCTGAAGATTTATTTTCACCCAGAAAATATATGTAAAAATTAGATGTTCAAATTTAGTGATCATGATTACATACCTCTTGAAATTAATTTTATGGAGCCCTGTTTTCAAAACCTGCTAATGTGGAAGTATTTTATTTTGCACAAGAGAAATTTTTTCTATGCTACTTACAGCAAATGTGGCTACAAATATGTAGCCTGATTTTGTGAAAATCTAAAAGGCAGACAAGAATGAAGTATCCAAAACCCATAACATGTCCTTCAGGCCATTCAGGTTGTATAGTTCCAGAGTGCTATGGGTGGAGGAAGGAAGTACCTTCGAGCTGAGTATAGCACTGAAGTTTCAATAAACATACTGCAATTTCTGTAATATGAATCTGAAATGTCTCTGTTTCATTAACTCCTGCTGGCATGAGATGAGTAGTGTGAGCAGGTGAACTCTTAAGTAACTACACTGAAAACAACAAGGTGCAAGTACTGCCGTCTGTACCACCTTGTGTTGAAAACCTTTGAGCAATGATATCAAACTGACATTAAAGATCCTGCATGGATAGTTTCTATCGGCTTATCTTGTGCAAGGAAAAGAATTAGATGCAATGGTCCAAAATCTCATGTTTATTCATACCTACTTGCAAAATAAGAAGCATCTGTGCTACTTTGCACGAATTGGAGACAAGAATGGAAATCACGTTTTTTTTTTTTGTTTTTTTTTTGTTTTTTTTTTTTTTCAGTTTTGGTACAGGGTCTCACTACACAGCTCACACTCTTAATGATCATCCTGTTTTCAGCCTCCCCAGCAGTGCCACAACACCCAGACTCTGTGGCCCGCTCAGCATGTGGGGCCAGATCAACATGCGGAACCCAGATAGAACCTTGGTCCCTGCACTTGCCAATGCTGGTACTCAGTCTGCTAAGCTGTCCCGCCGGTCTTCCAGAATGGAAATCATGTTGAAATAGATGGCCTGTGCTAGAAAAATAAGTCTTGTATATTGGAGTGATATGATCTTCAATATGGGAGTTACATGATATAGTTCTAGTTACTGAATTTTAGCAAGAATTATATTATGGGACAAAATAATACTGAAAAGCCATTTTCAGGAGGAAATATCTGCAATGTAGGAAATTCTTAAAAATAAGTCTATTTTGTGTCTATAGCCAGGTTGAAATTTATGAGTTAGTTATTCTGTATACTTTAAATTATTCATTAAAGAAATTTATTGATATACATATTACCTTTCTTTTTTATTTTTAAATGGAATAAAATATAATTAAAAAGAAACTTTAGAAATGATAAAGCATTTCACTAAACAAAATAATAGGAATTCAACAATAGTTGTTATATTGCATAATGTTGTCCTCATATTAGTTGTTTAGATTACCTGACATAAGCATGGAAAATCTGTTTTTAAAAGTTTTAAGAAATTACAATGGAGAATAAAACAAATTAAGCATAACCATTTTTCAATAGACCAGTAGAAATCAGCCCTACAATTATCCAAGCTATCCTGTACATACATACATAAATATATTACTTTCCATTTCTGCTTTTTTTTTTCTCAGTCCATTTCCTTATTCTTGATTTTCCTTCCCACAGATTATTTCCCTTTCAAAGTGTCTAATGTACCATTCAGATTTTATTTACACTTTCAGGTTCTTACATAAGAGAGAATATATAATACTTGCACAAGTGGATATGATTTATTTCACTTACCCGTATACTCTCTAGTTTCATCCATTTATCTATAAAAGCTTCAAATTTATCTTTTCATACCTGAATCATACTCCATTCTTTAAAAATACTACCTTTTTTATCCATTCCTCAGTTGATGGACATTCGGGTTGTTTCTAAGATTAGCTATGATACATTGGGCTGCTATTACCATAGTTGATGATTTCAGTTCTTTTGGAAAAATGCCCAGGAGGGTAACAGCTCAGTTGAAAGGCACTTCCAACCCAAGTGTGGAGACTTTTTCAGGAGTCTCCACACTGATTTCCATAGCAGTTGTACCAGTCTATCCTCCCACTAACAGTGGAGAAAGGTTCCTTTGTATATGATCCATTTTGGAAAAGGTCCTGTGGGAACCTGAGAAGAGAGTGTACTCTTATGTCATTGAGTGGAACACTCTGAAAAGTCCTAGTAAGTCAATTTCTTCACAATTTTGGTTCAGCTCTTATTTCTTTGCTGATATTTTGTGTATTACATCTACCCCTTTGTAACAATGAAGTATTAAAATTCTCTATGACAATGGTGTTATTGCTCTTTTGATTTTTCTTGAATGTTAAAATTTGTTTTATAGGGAGGGAGATCTTTCAATGGCATAAGCACCTGCCTGGCAGGTAGGAGTCCTGAGTTTGAACCCCAGTACAAAAAATTTATCTTATATAGCTGGGTGGTCCTACATTGGGTGCATATATATTTATTATTATGATCTCTTCCTCTTGCAGTTTTCTCCTAACAAATATGTAGTGACTTTCTCTAAGTATGATCTTTGTTTTTTGAAGATCACATTGTCAGCAACAAAAATATCCCCCCTTCATTTTTCTTGTCTTCTGTCACATGAAGTATTATTTTCCGTACTTTGCCTTTTAGTCTCTGAGTTTCCCTTCGAGTCAAATGTGTTTCTTGTATCCAGTATGTTGTTGGATTTCGTTTGTTGATCCCTTCTGTCAGTCCTCTCCTTTTGATTGGTAAATTGAGGCCATTTACGTTAATGGTCATAACTGATATATTGTGGCTTAATTTTGTCACAATATTTTCCTGCTGTGGTGTCTCTAGTTTTCCCGTGTTGAATTACTAGCTCTGCATCATTGTTCCATTCTGTTATTGTTTTTGTCATCGTAGTCATTTTGTCTCTTTCTAGAATACCTGACAGTATTCTTTATATGGTTGGTTTGATGCTTATAAATTTCTTCAATTGTTCTTCCTCAGGGGAATATCTTATTTCTCCAAAAGTTGTGATAAGAAAATTTTTTACAGTACATCAATGTGTGTTGAAAGTTGTTTTGCTTCATGACCTAGAATACTTCATTCCAATCCCCTCTTGACTTGATAGATTATTTTGAGAAATCAACAGTGATTCTGAAGGGATTTCCGTTATAAGTGATCTGATTCTTTTCTCTAATATTTTTAATGTTCTGTGCTTTGACTGAACTTCTGGGACCTGGATTATTATGTTTCTAGATGTAGAATGTTATGGCAAATTGGAATTCTATAAGCCTTACTTAACTGTTGGATTATTTTCCTGTGCTTGAGAAATATTCTCCTACTCTTTCTGCAAATAGTCATTTTATGTCATTTGTGTTGGTTCTTGTTGTTTCAATGACACCTATTAGTATTATATTGTTTTTCTTTGAATCATCTGGTAGCTGCTGAATTGTTATTTCTGGTTTCTTATTATTTCTGGTTTTTTATTGTAATCACTAGCTGCAATACTGTCTTCAAGGTATGAAAGCCTATCTTCAGGTTTCTTTTCTTTTTTATATATTTTATTTACTTATTTACTTATTTGGTACATGGTCTCCCTATGCAGCTCAGACTCATAGTGTCCCTCCTGTCTCAGCCTCCCCTGAGCTGAAATTACACCACACCCAGTTTTGGTAGCCAGCTTAACATGGGGCTGGCACTGCATGTGGTATAAGGGATTAAAGTGGGTTCTTGAGCTCACCAAGTAAGTGCTTAGACCACCAAGGTATCTCCCCAGCCCTATCTTCAGTTTTATTCAAGTAGTATTGCCAGTTTTCAGCGGAATTCTTGATCTCCTGTATGTCTGTTTGAATCTGTTTCATGCATTCTAATTTTTCTTTGTATTGTCCATTCAATGTTTCCATCACTTTTCTATTTTCTCTACTTCTTTACTTTTTTCTCTCTACTTCCTTATGGATTTCTTCATCTTCTTTCAGATGTGCTGAGCAATTCTTTATATATTACTTTTATTCATTTCTTTTTCTTTTGTTTTTGTTTTACCTGAGAGATTTCTGCTATGATTTCTTCTATAACTCGATGGAATTGTTTCTTTACTTCATTTGCTACCACTTTAGAAATTTCTCCATCCTTGTCTCCTGGACCTATTCTGCATAAGATGTAGTCTGAGATGTCCTTTTGGTCAACTTTTTTATATTTTTGAAGCCCTGAATATACCCTGGGACTCAGCAGCAATGGTGGGAGGTCAGGCCACATGTCAGCAATCTCTTGTGACAGTGGGAGGACAGAGTAGTACACTCACCAAAGCTCCTGATGCGCAGGATGCGGCGAGGATGCTGCCATGGTGGGGAGATGAGTGTGAGCCGCAGCTCAGGATGTCAGCAACAACGATGGGTGTGGGCTAAAGCGCTGTGAGGCTCTCATGATGGTGGGTGCTTAGGCTCACCCAGGCTCTTGCAACCGTGGCCAATTAGGTCACAGCTTAACACATCTCCCATGACAGTGAGTGGGAATGAAGGAGGGTCTATCAGCTCTGGGTAGCTATCTAGAGTCAGCCTTCCTTCTGGGGCTAGTGGGGAAACCAAATTATATTTTTCTTTTTCTTCATTAATGTATTTGGTGCAGGGTCTCACTACGCAGTTTTGATTTGTAGTGATCCTCCTGTTTCCAGCCTGCCCAGCACTGGGATTACAGGTGAGCATGCCCTGGGGTCAGAGCCAGCAAGGCATGCCAGATGGGAGATTGAACCCTGGTCCCTGCACTTGCTAAAGCAGGTGCTTAGTCTGTTGAGCTATCTCGCAGACCTTCAAATTACACTTCTTAAGTCACAAGTAGATGGAATGGGATTGAATTCTCCAGAAATATCTCAACTATTATGATTATTATTTTAAATTTGCTTTAAAAATGGAACACAAATACAGAAAAGTACATAATATATAAACTTTCAATGTAAAGTTACAAAGTTTATAGGACTACCATGAATGTTCAGCAATAAAATGCTTCTAGATTCAAAACTTAGAGCTCCCTTGTGTCATAACTCTTTGTTCCTATAACACAAGTATTCTCCTAACTCTTGAGATCATCATTTGCTTTTATAAAATGGCATTTTATCTGCATAAGATGCAAATGTAAATGTCTTATTTTAGTGTCTTATTTGAATATTGTCTACTTTGCCTCATTTAAAAATTCATTCATTTATTCTTTTTTTGGAATATGCAGGCCCGAATTTTATAGTGGAACAGGTATTTTTTCAGGACTGACTTTGTTTAATATTGTGAAATGTAAGCATAGGGAGGAACGGGAGGAGAATGAATGGTAGAAGCAAAATGTAAGAGATAGTGGCTAACAATATTTGTTAAACTGATAGAAATATATGCCAGCAAATTTTAAAATGTTCATCAAATTCTGATCAGAATATAGAGATAGAAAAACTATACTTATATATACCTTAGTCATAGTACTTAAAACAAAGCAAAATAAATAATGGCAGCAGAAAAATTATTTTGTTTAAAGAAACCACAATAATATGTGTACTTTTCAAATTCTACTAGTGTAGATAAAAGGCAATTATTGGAAAGTAAAAATGAAGAAAGAAAAACGCAAAAGTAGTGAGCACGTAGAATTATACATCACACAGTGTACTTTCCATCTCTCTTTCTGCCTCTGTCTCTCTCTGTCTGTCTGTCTGTCTGTCTGTCTCTCTCTTTCTCTCTATACATATATATACATATATAGTTTATTTATATAAGATATATATATATATACATTTATTCATATAAGAAAAACCATGCAGTATTTAAGCTTGTTCAGTTCAGTTATTTTATTTAACATTATGGTCTCAGAGTATATCTAGTCATTTTCCTAGAAATCACTTACATTTTTGCTTCCTTATCGTAAAGTACTACTTCAGTGTATGGAAATACCACATTTTCTTTATTAGTTCGTCCTGACAGATAGGCTGCTTCCAGGATTTAGCTGGTATGAATTGTGCTGCTGTAAACATGAGCATGCATGCATCACTGTGGCATCGTGTCCTTCGGTAGGAGACCTAGAATGGGAATGTCTGGGTCAAATAGAATTTCCACTTTTAGTTATTTTTAGGAAATCACCCTAGTATTCCCATAGTTGTATCAATTTAGGCCACACTCCCACCAACAATGAAGACATGCCTCTTTTGGCCCACATCTTGACAGCATTTGTTAGTGGTGGGTTTCTTGACAACACATCCAATCATTCTGGCATGAAACAAATTACCAGTGTTGTTTTAATTTTCATTTCTGTAGTGGATACTGATTTTGAATTTTCTTTCGTGTATTTATTGACCATTTGTATTTCTCCATCTGAGAAGTATCTACTCATTTTAGATGCACATTTTAATTGAGTCTTTAAATTTAGGAGAATCTAATTGTTTCAGTTCTTTATATAGTATCGATGTTAGTCCTTTATTGGAGGAGTAGCTAGTGAAAAATTTTTCCAAATTCGTGTGTTGTCCCTTCACATAGTAATAATTGATTTTTCTGTACAAAAGCTTTTCAGTTTGATGTAATTCCCATATGTTGATTCTTTTTTTGTATGTGTGGAACTAGTTTTGGTCAGAAAGTCTTCACCTATACCTGTATGTAAAATAATGGTGCCCATTTTATCTTGCAGCAGACTATTTCTATTCTAATGTTTAGGTATTTGACCACTTTTAATTTTAGTTTAGTATATGGTGAAAGATAAGGGCTTAGGTTAACATTTGGCACATGGGTATCCAGTTTTCTCAGCACTGTCTGCTAGAGTCTATCTTCCCTCTAGGGAAAGGATTTGGCCCTTTTGTCAAAGATAACAGCCGAGCGTGCCTGGGGTTGTTTCTGCATCATTCATTCTGTTTCATTGATCCACAAATCTGCATTGTGGAAATCTACAATGTGCAATAATTTTGAACTTTTCTTTCTGGTTCTTAAATTGGGAATATGGCCTGTAATGACCTGCTGTTTCTTAACCCAAAATACAAGTTTCAGAATGATCATATTTAGAAGTGTATTGCCTCATTTACTTAATTCTCAAATGTCAACTTACTACATATTTTTATTTTATTTGAAACACCATAGTGTGCCTCAACAGTTTATTTTTATGCATATCTAGATGCTTTTGGAACTTATGAATTCAGGCGTTTAAATATTTTTCCCTTCATATACTCTCCAGTCTCTGCTACATTATCCCCAGAAAACACATTTAATTTTTTGTAAAATATGATTTTTGGAAAGACTATTTTTTTTGTCTTTTGTGTCACATGAAGTTAAGAGGAACAAAAGTCTATGAAAAGAGCAGGGAAATGCCCGGTGAAAAGAGGCCTGTGACATCGGCTTTAAATGTGCAATTGTTCTGGTGCCAGATTTCCTCCCAAGCACTGCCAATTGGCAGACATAGAAATCCTCACCTCCTCTCAGTGTTAAACTCAGCAGTCAAAAACTAGATGTAGTGGGAAGTGTTGATTTAACACTAGGGAAGAAACACGGTCTGATGCTAGCTTTAGTAAACATTTAAAAGGTTTTTAAGAGTGTTAGTTTAAAAGGCAGGCAGAAGGACAGAGAATAGGAGCAGAGGAGCAAAGATGATGGAATTGTGGGAATTAGCGGAGAAGCATCCCTGATTGACAGGAGAAGGAAGGAAATGTGGAATAGTCAAAAATGAAGCTCCACTTAGCTTAATGTTTGTGCTGCATTTAGTTGAAAGAAACTACCTTTGTGTCTATATACATAAGCATCTGTAGGTATACATATACATATACACTTTGCTAATGTATGTGTTAAGTAGTAATGTGTGTATATATAATATGTATAGATAAATATGTATACTTGTGATGTATATTGAAAATATATTTAAAGACTGTTTTAGCATTTCCAAATGTTTTTAGTGTGGGTTTAATTTTTATAAATACACATAAGGACATATTTAATTTCCGAAGGGAGTAACCTCTACACCTGCAGTTTTATTAGTATTCAAAGTACAGTAAAATTAAAATGTTAGAGACTTTCATGGATGCAGATACTTGTGATAATATAAAGTGTATTAAAATGGTACACCATTATGGGGTCTTGTAATTTACTAAAATCTATATAGATTGAGGTAATCCATGTGACACGAGATTAGGATTATATAATATAAATTAACTTCTATGGAATCATTGTTAATGCTTTTCCTCATGAAAACATTATTCTAATGTGTACTGGGTGATGTGGTGCACTTGTGAATCCTCACATCAGAATTATAATAGAATTCCTGGGTCAAAAGTTTTTGTAATAATACATCTTAAGAACCTTTCATTGTGATCTTTCTCCTTGTTGCTTTCATTCATGTTTAACCCATTCTAAAGTACATAATTGTTGAACAACTTGGAATCTTTTTGAAATCCTGATAAGAATTTTTGATGAACCTACTTTGAAAAATAAATCAATATGTGAAAGTGGGACCACTATATGATTTTGAGTCAAGAAAGACATTATTTACCATGTTGCACATTTTTACATATATTCTTAAGAATATTGCTTTTTATCATTATTATTACTTTTATTTATTGGTCCTAAAGTTAAAAAAAAATCAGTTAAGGGTCAGCCAGTAAGCTCAGTGAACTAAAGAGCCAGTTTAGGCAGAGCACAGCAGCCTAGGTTCGATTCCCATCGCGCCATGCCAGACCCGCCCCTGGAACACGTTAGGACCACAATTAATTGAGACTGAGCATGGTGGCGCGCTTGTAATCCCAGCACTTGGGAGGCTGAAAACGGGAGAATCCGTTAGGAGTCTGATCTACGTAGTGAGACCCTGTAGACCCTGTACTAAATACATTTTTAAAAAATCACTTCATTTCCATTTTTCTATCCAAAATTCTCACTGAAAATTCATTTTTGTATTATTTTAGGTGCAAGTGTCCCTAAGTTGCTATGCCGATAACCATACATTATTATCTGCTAATAATGCTGATTTTGTTGTTTTTATTCTTTATGTTTATTTACTTTTGATACCTTTCCATACAACTATTGTATACAAAGGAAAGTGGTAAGATCTTTACCTTAGATTCTGCTTAAAGTGCTGTTTCATTTCTTTCACTGCTACAGATATAAAGTTTTATTATTTGCTTTTTAACCTCTTTAACATTTCTATATATTTGATTTACTTCTAATTTTATCTGAATTGTGTTTATCTCAAGGGAAGAAAATGTATCAAAAATTTTTAAACATCCATTAGGCTAATTATTAAGCTTTCCCCAGTGCACATCTTGATAACTACATATGAAATTAATAGAAAACATTTCTATATTTCCTTACTTGCATCTCTCAATAAATAAGAAATATCTATATTACCTTTAAGTATGGTTTATAACCTGACAGAGTCAGCAATACATTGACCAAAAGTTGAAGCCTTGATATTGACTGAAAACATAGTACAATGACATTGTTTTTTTAATTACTTACTCACTTACTTATTTACTGCAGGGTCTTGCTACACAGCTCAGACTCATAGTGATCCTCCTACTCAGCTTCCCCAGCTCTGGGATTATAGGTATGAGCCACCATGTCTGGTTTCTGTGGTCTACATGGAGTGCCCTTAGTTCTGGGTCCGGGGAATCAAAGCTGGGCCCTTGATCTTGCCAGGCAGTGCTTAAACTACCGAGCAATTTCCCCAGCCCTACATGACTTTTTAAAAAATGTAATGTTAGTATAGAGACTACAGGGCTCACTACACAGCTCAGACTTTTAGTGATCCTCCTGTTTCCAGCCTCCCAAGCACTGGGATTGCAGGCGGGTGCCACCATGCCCAGTCTCAGCGCTATCTCAGCACATCCCAGGGATAGCGCTGGCCTAGCATGTTCCGGATTAAATTCTGATCCCTGCATCTGCCTAAGCAGGCACTTTAGTTCACTAAGCTGTTTGGCCCCCTATGATGACTTTTAAAGTTTATAAAAAATTGACTAATTAATACACTGATATATATCTTTTTCTTGGCTTTAAAAAATAGCAACTTTAATACAAAGTAATTTTAGTCTGTTTAACTATGCCACACAAGTCACAGAGAAGAATCAGTCTGTTAAATATTACCGTCGATGCTCCTAGAGTTTAGAAAGCCTTCTATCTCCAAGAACGAACCTACTCACAAACTTGAGAATAGAGGAATCTCTTCTACTCTTGAGCGGAACTTTTTCCTCCACGAGCGACTGTCTCGCAGCACTTCAGTTCTATCATAGGTCAATTTGGACGCCTTTGAAGGGAACTTGATAGAGACTTCTTGTCTTCCAGCACTGAGGGGAAGTTCACAGGTGACCATTCTGTAAGCTTTTGAAATATATTCATGTTGGTATTTAAGGAATTATCTATCCATTCTCTTGATTCACAGTAGTTTTCATCCCCTTCATGCAGTTTTATTTCAGTAGTCAGAGGGCCGAGTTTTGTTCAAAATAACTTGGAGTAAGATGAGCAATAATATAAAATGTAAAACCTTAGGAATGTGCATATAACAGCTGATTACGATACCTTGCTGTCTCTGAACATCCTATTCAAACTTTCCCACTATTCTGCAAAGAGAAAATAAATTTTAAGTATATAATAAAAATGATTATTGTTACCATTATCTGGACAAACAAAATAACCATCACTATATAAATATTCTGTTACAAAATTGCTTGTGTATTAAAATAGTTAAACTCTATGGGCATGAGGGCCTTGTCTATCTGTTTTTCATTGCCACCCTGTAATCAGCATCAAGAACAGAGGACAGGACCAGCCAGATAGCTCAGCAGATTAAAGTGCCTACTCAGGCAGACTCAGGGACCAAGGTTCAGTTCTGGCGTGCCCCGCCGGCCTCACCCGTGGAGCACATTGTGACAGGGACTGAGACTGGTGTGGTGGTGAGCATCTGTAATCCCAGTGTTTGGGAGGCTGAAAATAGGAGGATCACTATGAGCCTAATTTGTGTAGTGAGACCCTGTAGACCTTGTAATAAAAAATTTTAACTATATATATATAATATATATATATATATATATATATATATATTACAGGGGACAGCACATGAGAAGACATCAATAAATATTTGGCACACTAAGGAAATTATAAATTTGTGAAAAATAATTTTGTTTTCATTTATATGACTGACTAGATTCTAATTACATTTACACATGGCTTGTGTGGTACTTAGTATCCTGCGTGTCTGAAACAGTCATCAATGGTATTAGCACCGCTTCCTTCCACATTATAACTGTGGTGGTTGGTGCCTTGCATAGATATCCTACAGCTAAGTGATAATGTATATTACCTCATTTAACACAACACTATTTGGTAGTACTGTTGTCACCATCTTACCAGTTGCAAAGACTAAGAGAACTTCAGTAAATACTATAGAGAAAAAAATAGAAGGGTCATACATTGTGTATTTGTCTCTCTACTTCTTAAAGCAGAGTTCTGTAATCTGTACTGCACTAGTTCCCTGGATCCTGATAATCTATTTACTGTCATTTCTCAGTGTCAGAAAATAGAATTAAGCTTACTGAATTGAAAAGGCTCGTGGTGTTTTCTCATATAGCAGCATTTATTTTGGAATGTGTAGCTGCTTTAAAAGCATCTGTGAAAGTTTGCCAATTACCCAGAAGATAACAATGTCAATGGCAAAACACATTTTTAATTCTAAGGAGTAAATTTTTTTCTCCATTTTCACTATAGGTAGGAAGCGGAAAAAGATATAAATTTCCATTTAAAAGTTATTGCCTCCAAATTCATCTCGCATGCATCCCCATGTTTCATTATTCATTCTTCAATTGTAAAATTGTAGGCAGTTTAGGGGAATGATAGAGATGATTTTGAGATAAAAGACATGATTCACTGAAAATAGTATAACAAAGGGTCAAAATTGGGCAGAGGCGCAGAGTGACAGTCCCCTTTTATTTCATTATGGCATTTACTTCTGGCAAAAAGCTGGGTGATTAATTAAGACCTTGGTCTTTTTCATCTCATGAAGATCACACACTCTCAAACCTACCCTTACATGAGAAATAACATGTGCTTTGGCTCTGTGTTCCTTTAGATTGCAATTTCTTTTGTGGAATTTCTGTTGAGCAATCTCTGAACTCTGATATTTTATTCTCTTTTGAAATCAAAGTTTTAATTCTGGGCAGGTGGCTGTTCTTGGCAAGGAGAGAAGGAGGCATCCCTTGCCTTTCTTCTGAGAGTCCTAATTGACAAGGGAACTCTTTACAGGTGATTGAAGGAGTTCACTTTGTACAGGAAATCTGTAATATCTCTGTCGCTTTCTGCATGCAGATGACAAGCTTCTGCCAGCTTCAGAGTTTCATTTTCTCCAGCTTCAGGGACTTTTGTGATTTCCATCCATTCAAATTGGTCCAAGCCAGTGAACTATTCCCATCTCCAGCATTTCTTCAACCAGCCCAATCTGCCCTTATCACAACAGAGGTGCAGGAAGCTTTGTGAATTACAAGCTGTTTCTCATGTTTATTGATGTACTGATATTTGGGAAACGATGAAGATTTTTTTTTAATGTTCAGTTCATTTCTATTGAAACTGATCATCACCCCTCCCAGGTTCTCCTGGTGACACAGAGCTCAGTTTCTGAGTGTGAAGCCGCTGGGAAAGCGAACTGAAGTAATTGAATCGGATTACAGAAGCCAGCAGAACAAAGTCACATTCCATGAGGTGTTTCCAGCATCCGGTAGATGAATTGTAATTATTTAAGGATTAGTATGAGCCTGCAATGAAGTCCATTCTGAATACTCTTCACCGTGTATAAACAAAAGCAAGAAGTAGTCATATAGGCTGTTTAAGCTTCTTTTTATCTTTAATAGATTTCTGTTAGAGCCCTGTGAACTTGAAAAACTGCTGCTCTAATGAACAAACTCATTCGCTGTATTTCAATAAAAAGTTAGGCTAGCCTGAGCCCTTGAGTCCAAGGAGGGCTTAATTAAGGTACTCCCTTTCCTGTAATCTCCTGGAACAGCTCTTTGCCTTCTACCATGGACAAAGAAGATTCTCCCTTTCATTTTTATTATTTCAGAAATGTTTTAAATTCATGCAAAATTGTGAAGATGATGTCCTGTATGTAATTCACTTTTATTAATATATTATGGTATTAATAATGGGCAACTTATTACTAATAATGGGCAACTATTGTTCTATTAATAACTAGTCTCCAGAGTTATATTTTACAATTAAGAAAAAGCACAATAATACTCTCCTGTTCCTATCCTAGGAGCACACCTCATTTATGACATTACATTTAGTTGTCATATCTCTTTAGGGTACTTTGGATTGTGTCGTTTTTCATTTTTTTTTTTGTTTTTGTATGACCTAGATGTTCATAAAGTATCTCCCTTAGGTATTTTATAAAGTACTCCTTGATTTGACTGTGGATGACATTTTACTTTTGGTGAAAATGGGCATGTTAGATGTTTTTCTCATTTCTGAAGCAAAATATCCTACACTCAAAACTTAAAGGAGGTAAAAAGGTTTATTTTACCTCACAGTCTGTAGAGGTTTCAGTCTGTTGTTGCCTGGCTCCAAGGCAGGGTGACTCACTGAGAGGAAAAATGGTCCATAGTGGGGCAGGTAAGAAGCAGTGAGCAATGAGCCTGCCATCTTTCTGTCCCCTTCTGTGCCCTTACATTCCATTCAGGTTATAAACCTATTGATTGATGCCACTCACACACGGGATGTGGCTTCCACTATCACCTCTACTCAATCTAGCTATCATAGACTGTTAATGTCATGTCATACATCTTTTTATTTATTTATTTTTATTTATATTTTTTGTACCACTGGTCAAACTCTGGACCTTGCACTTGCCAGGCAAGCTTTATACTGCTGAGCTATCTCTCCAGCCATTGTGTCACAAATCTTAATCCAACATAACAGACCCATGACCCAACCATCTCCTCAAGCCCCACCTATGGGCACACGAAGTTTTGAGGTGGGAGACTACTAGATACAACCCATAACCCTGGGATATCTGGAGCCAGGCCAAAGAGATAAGTGCCACTTTAACAACTCTATCATCTGTCCTCTACCTTCCCCCAATTCACACTTTCTCATGGCCTAAGGACCAACAATACTGATGTTGCCCACCTGACAGAGGGTCCTTCACAGTGAAGGTTTTTAAATTGTTTTCTCCTTTTCCACTGTGCTCTTGGACAGCAACTCCCCAAATTTATTGTGACAGTTAAGGACTGGAGAATTATGCTCCACTTGCTTGAGTATATGTGCATATGTTTTCTGAGATTTTCATAGAATCGGTATGTCTTATATTCTACTCATTCACTGAGGCATTATGGATCTGTGAATAATAATTTATATTTGGGACTATAATACAAGAGTTTTATATTAATTTTTTGCAGCTTTTCCATTGAAAGTCCCTTCCTTTGGCTTCTGCATTCCTTTAGATACTTCCATTGTTTATTTTTTATTTATTTGTTTTATCCCTTAATGATTCTCTGGCACTCAAAGGTTTGCCTGGCTTATATTGTATTTCCTGTTCTTAGTCTAAGAACCACCCATTGCTTTGAGTATTTCAGATTCTCTGTATGGAAGCACAGCATTAGAAACAAAGACTTGGACACTCACTGGGTGTGCTGCTGGCTGCTAGTATTTCCCTATGTCTAGCCCTCCTCAGTATCCAGGAAACAGGTCTACACACAAATCTATAATTAGTTTTTTCTAAATAGGTATGCATATACAATTAAATGTCCATCAGAGTACTTTTATCTGTGTCTACCTTTCAGTCCACACTCGCATAGATTGTCCTCAGTATGCACTTCTATCTGTACGAAGTTCAACCTGAGCTCATACTGATATCTCTGATTCTAATCCTATCCTGTGTGGTTCATCTTGGTTTATTCTAGTTACCCAACTTTCTTATCTGTAACCTTTCATTCCAACATCGAGAAGCCTGGTTCCCATAATGATGTGATGTGTTGGTAAGATATACTTTTAAAAATATATGTTTTTGTAATTGTCTGCTTTCCAGCTTGATTTTTTACTCTCCTAGTTGATTTCATTTGTTTCTAATGTTTTACGTGTATTAAGCTTACTGTTGCATAGCTCTTTAGGTTAAATCAGATAACAGACATGAATAAATTTTTCCTTTGAGAACAATGTGAATATACTACCAGTAATTTATCCATTCATTTGCACAAGAAAGGCATCTTGGTTGCTTTGTGATTTTAAGCATAAAGCAATTATCAACATTCTTATTAATTTGTGGAAATATGTTTTCTGATCATTTTGGTAAACATCTAAGATGAGAAATACTGAGGCATACATTGAGCCATGATTTAGTTTCTGGCAAATAGTCAGAGTATCTTTCATAGTGATTGTACCTGACACCCACAACTTAAAGGAGCAGAAGTTTATTTGGCTTATGGTGTCCGAGAGTCAGTCTATGGTGGGCTGACCCCCGAGAA
>NDGN011542405.1:4595-16560 GCA_002564285.1 Tympanoctomys barrerae
TCTTTCTTTCTTTCTTTCTTTCTTTCTTTCTTTCTTTCTTTCTTTCTTTCTTTCTTGGGGGATAAGGCTTATTTGACTCACAGTTATAGAGGTTTTAGTCCATAGTTGCCTGGCTACAAGGCAGGGTGGCGAGGCATCATAAAGGAAAAACAGTCCACACCAAGCAGGTGGATGAAAGCAAGCAAGCGACAACCACATCTCTTTCTAATAGCCCTCATTTTCATGCAGGCTTCTTAGGGCTGGTAGCACTCACACCCTTTATCCTAGTCCTCTTGAGCTACCATTGCACCATGAATTAGTCCCAGCATCACACACTGTAGGTCCTTATGCCTCTGAAAAAGCCCTACCTATGACCTCATGAGGCTTTGGTAGGATGCTTAGACATAAGCTGTAACATTCTGCCCCTGCACCCACAGAGACTCATGTACATCCCTTTATTCAGAAGCGTTTAGTCCATTTTTAAGAGATGCCAAAGTACTTCCACTTTCAGCATTGTTGACAAGACCATTTTCTTGCCTGAATATTTTATTATGCTTTTGCCTGAAAACAAGCAATAACATGTTTCACATTTGCAAATTAATTGGATATTCAATTCCAGGAGATTTTATAACTGCCTTTTATTTTGTGGTTGACACCTAGTGACAGAGAGCATTCTGTTGATCATAGCTGTCTAAGGATAAAGGCTAACATTAGCACATGGGATAGTATTATAAAAACGAAACTCTCAAATCAAGAGAATCACTGGATTGAGATTTTTATGAAACATTCAGAGTAATTAATTTTTTAAATGAAATTCTCTTAGCAGCATATGACATTGCTATGGTAATATACTGTTCTAGCATTTGCGTTTTAATGAAATAGAGTATACACACATTCACATAGATTTTTTTTCCACTTTGATGCTAGATTTTTGTAAAAGACTTTGAAAGGTATAGAGTATCACAAAGAGAAAAAAATATTAGACTTTGAGCTCTACCATGAGGTAGTTATACTGTTTGTATATGCAGTTTGTTTCTCTTTTGATTTTTTTCTTCTATGTTAATACATGAACATTTTCAACACTTTTTTTTGTTAAAGCAATTCATTGGTATGAGATACTTTCAGTTTCTAACAATGAAAAAGAAGAAAAGAAAAAACCCAACTAACTAAAAAATTAAAACTTTTCGGAATGTTAGATGAAGTGAGAGGGCAATGTCCTGAACAGACAGGGGAAGAGAGGTGGAGGAAGAGGAGGAGGAGGAGGGGGAGGGGGAAGGGAAAGGGAGGGGGAGGGGGAGGGGGACGAGGAGGACGAGGAGAAGTGGGAATAAACAAAGTGCCCAAGAGCTTGCCCAAGAGCTGTGGAGTAATTTTGTATAGTAGCCCCAAGAGGACTGGAAGAGCAGGGAAGAAGAAATATCTGAAGAGATAATAGCTGAGAATATGCTAAAAATAATGAAAGGTATTGACCCAGAGATTTAAGATTTTGAGAATCCCAATCCAGATAAATAATGAAAAGAAAAATCAACAAAAATATGTAAAGACATTGTATCAAACAGGTGAAAGGGAAAACTGAAGAGATGGCATTCAAAGAACCATTACCTACAGACAAAATGATAGGAATTATAACAGACTTCTTGTCTGAAACTGTATAAACATGAGATCATGGAATGATCTAAAGTACTAAAAAAAATACAGAAATCTAGAGAGAACTCAATAGACAGGAAAATGATTTCCAAAAAATAAGGCAAAGTAAAGGCTGGAAAAATAGCTCAGCAGCCTAAGTGCCTGCCTGCCAAGGACAATGTCCTGAGTTTGATCCTTGGTACAAAAAAAAAAAAGGGGGGGGGGGCAACATTAAAAACCTCTTTTAGCCAAACAAAAATTGAGTTCGGTAGAATAGAATAATTCCTGTCACATATTAAATATTTGTTGCTGCTGCTACTACTATTTTATTATTAATGTTACATCGGGCAATTTCATCCAGTTTGCAAAATAGTCTACCAGGTGTAACTGACTTGACATTTCTTTTTCAGCTCCACTGAAGTTGATGACATGATTCGTAAATCTACAAACCTGTTGCTTACTAGGACTCTGAGCAACTCTCTGCAGAATGTCATTAAAAGGAAGAACATTGGGCTTACTGAGGTAAGGCTGCTGTTAATGATGGTAGTCAAGTCTATATGTGAACAGATGTCCTTTGCTGTGGGTCTTATGTGTAAATTATGACTTTTTCATGGCCTATCATGTTCTTTCTAAAATCTATTTTTCTCTTGTCACTTTTGAGAGATCCATTATTTTTTCTACAAAGTCAGTTTTTTCTCCCTTATATGTTGTCATATGATTAACTGGTCTCCTTTTTGGATTGAATTCATATCGCTTGGCATTAATCATTGAAAAGTTTATGATTTCAGAATATCTTCAATATCAAATTGATATCTGAATGAATGGCAATTTATTTACCAAATAGAATACGAAATACATTTTGTCTACATCAATAATTGATGTTAACAATACTGTTACCCATAATCCCTGGCTAATGTTAGACTCATGGTTTGTTTCTCTGTTATCTTACGTGTACAAATGGTGAATTTCTGTCAGCATGTAATCTGCTTGGCAGTAAGACTGGGGTTTGCAATGTGGAAACATGAGAAAAAAAACAGTAATTTATACAATTTGATAAAAGAAGATTTGAAATTGTACTTAATGTTGGAATAGTATCTTGGCAAACTGAAAAAATGGCCCACTGATGTGCAGTCCTAAAATTTACAAAGATCTGACATTTCTTTTCTTTTGAAAACCCAAGGTTGTGTGGTAACCTCAGTCTATCCCTCACAGAGATTATAGAGCCAAATGTGAGAAATTTAGTGGAATTTTTCCACAATGAAAAGGAAAGGCTGTTTGCCATCTGTTTTACCAATAGGAGTGATGTAGTTTTAATGTCAGTTGTTTTAGGACAAATTGACATTTAAAAATATATCCTGCTAAGAATTAAGTAAAATTCAGCAAATGGCTAATGATACCACCGTATAGGTAAAGACAGCTGGATACCAGGTGAGCATCTACTTCTGATTTCATAGTATCATTTTCTTTTCTGCATTAACATTTAAAAATATTATAAGGTAGGACATTCGCAGTTACTAAGTTCTGTTTATAACAAGCATTTTTAAAACTTCAAAGTTTTCCTAGGCACACAGATGGAGGACAGTACTCTCAGTTGTACAGTTCTATCACTGATAGAAAAACATTCGGCTTTTCATTTATGTATTTGGAAATGGGCCCACTTTTTATAACTAGGAAGTGTATGAAAAAGAAAGTGGGAGTGGAAATTAGGAAACCCTCTGCTCTTATTAGAAGATACTGTTTTCCTTTTCTGAATCCCAGCTGAGACAGAAAGTTGCTTGTTATTTATGCATTTATTCATTCTGCTAAGGATGGAACTACTGGGCCTTTCAAATGTGAAGCAAGGGCTCTATAATGGAGGTACAGGCCCAGCCCTCTCATACTTGATGTACTTTTATGCTGTTCAGTTTAGCAGTCTATTACAAACTAAGCAGAAATATTTTGAACAAGAGTCCTTGCAGGGATGTGGTATGATAGAAACAACTATTACTTCAGAAGGCTTTTGTATTTATTTAGTTGTGGCAATGACATTGCTTTGCTGTGACAACTTGAGAGAAAGGCCAAATTTGTTGGGTGGAATATTTCTGACCCCAATGTTCTTAACAAAAGCATCGTACAAACACCGAAATAATACGAATAATCAAGGGGAGTTTATCAGAGAACCATCATATAAGAATTCATGGCATTCTTTCATTGCTATTCAAGTCCTTGGGTCTTTTTTCATAAATGTACTGTCTTCATCAGTATCTTTGCTTATGAATGAAGGGACATTCATACACGTTAGGTTCTTTTGGCTATTAAGGTAGTATGTACATGTATAGACACATACATATAAAATGTTTTTCTTTCTTTACCAACCAGAAAAATCTTTGAATAGCTATATTATTCACCTTTAGAAAGTGAAGACATTGTATCCTTTATAAGTGCCTAAAGTGAGTTCACATCTGGAAGCATCATCGTAATCGGTAACATTTGTGGAGTAGTTTATATTCTTCAAAGCCTATTCACAAATACCATTTCACTTAGTCCAGTAACATTTGAAGTGGCATGGCATATGTTATTATTCCCATTTTATAGAATGCATAATTGAAGTTCAGGGAGATTGCCCAAGGTCATATAGCTACAAAAGTAGAAATGGGACTTAAGTCTAGGTTGTTTTTTTTACAGATCTTTTCATTTATACTATATTGCACTGCCTTTCATATTGATTTAATTATTCCATCCTAACCAAGATAGAAATTTTGCAGAAGATCCATAATAACATGGAAATTATTTGAGTTAGAAATGGCTTTGTGTCAGAGAGCAGAAATCTGTTCAAACAATGGGATTATTATAAGCATGCAGAACTCATAGAATCCTGTTTCAGGATGTCAGATAATTCTTAGAACTTAACTGCTTCCATAAACTAATGTCAGTCTCTCTATTTTTTGGAGGGAGGAATCACATGCTATCTTCTCTTTCTACTGATATGCTTTTCTGTTTGTTTCTCTGTACACAGACTTTTTTTTTCTTTTTCTTTTTCATGGTTTGCTTTTCATGTTGAACAAATTCAACACCTATAGAAATAATACCTGTAGACATTGCTCTTTCCAACTTTATTTGAATTTTCTAGCTTATTCAGTGAGAATAGCTAATGTTTTTGGAGCTGCTTTGGTCAGCTTTACACAAAGAGCAATTGAAACTGTTGTGTCCTAACACAGACTGTCTTCCTCAGGTCTGTGGAGTGAACTGAGTTCTTTTTAAGAATCTATATTCTTCTGCTGACTGAGTTCCAATATTAACCCATTTTGAATAGCCACATTCTTGGGCAAATTACTTGGCTTTTTTTTGTAAATTGAGTCCAATCATACCATGTATTGTAAGAATTAACTGAACATTCTGAATTCCAACAGTGTCTGGACCATAACGAATACATATTTTTTATCGTTATAAAGAGGGCTGGGCAGGCAAACAATGTTTAGTACAAAAATTGAAAGTGCAGGGGCCGGTGAGATAGCTCAGTGGACCAAAGCATCTGCTTGTCAAGCTTAGGCAAATACCAGGACCAGGATTCGATTTCTGATCCCTCCTGTAGTGCCAGCCCCACCTGCAGGGCAGGCTAAGGCAGCCAATGTCTGGGCATAGTGGTGCACACCTATAATCCCAGTGCTGGGGAGGCTGAAAGCAGGAAGATCAACATGAGTCCGATCTGCATAGTGAGACCCAGCAATAACCAAACACATTGAAAAAAAAATTGAAAGTGTAATTAAGGGAAATCAAAAGATTAGAATTAGACATCCAATTGATATGAGATAAATTAGTATCATTCAGTGATATGGCATTAGGTATATGTTATATTTATTTATATTGTTATCTGTTTAGAATATATTTACTATTTCTTTGGTGTAATATTTATCATCTTACTTTTAAAATGATGAAAGATAACAAATATGCATGACACTCAACTTTAAAGAAGCCCAACCACTAAGTAGTTTAAAATAAGCTTTAAAATGAGATTTGAAATAAGCTTCAAAAGAATATTTAAAATTTAAAAGGTGTTAAGGGAGGGAAATAGAGAAATAGAAGAACAGGAGAAATTAGACACCATGGTGGGGACAATGGAAAATTACATGAATTTTGAGAAACTAGTGAAGAAGACAGTAGGAAAAGAGTAAAGAAAGAAATAAAAGTAAGAACAAACAGAACCACAACAATAAAAACTATAGACGGTGTTCACTCTCATAATAAAAAAAATCTGTGAAATAAATCAGACCCACATTGATAAACATATTGTCTCTCTATTGTAAGAACCTGAAAGAGTAAATATATTCTGTACAATAAAGACAGTGAAAGGGAGAGCAACTAGGATGAGGGAAAGGAGAAAAGAAAGAAAGCAGGAAGAGGGAAAATATATGTATGTACAAAGATATCTAGGATAATCGTACTGATGATTTATATTGGTTTATTGAAAGGAACAGTTAATGTTTTAATTTTTGACCAATTTTGTGTGCTTATATCTGGTAATATGAGCAACTAATTTGAAGACAATATGCAATATAACAACCATTGTTGAATTCTTATCATCTTGTTTACTAAAATTCTGTATCATTTCTAATGTTTTAAAATTATTTTTTATTCTCTTTAATTTTTTTTAAAAAAAATCTACTCAAAAGAACAAATAAGACCAAAAAAATAAAAGGGAGGGGAAGAAAATGTAAAAAGGGCAAAAAATACCGCTTTAGGATATGTCTCTGCCATCAAAGATTGAGTGGGCAGACAAAGTCCAGATGTGTGACTATTAATTCTGGCAAGCCAGTAGTAGGTTTATGCTTGAGTAGCGGACAATGCCTGGAAATCTCCACTGTTAATTTTACAAAAGTTCAGGTTGATTTCTGGCTGTGACGCTGGAACCCGCTGTGTTCAGCCTGCACTACTCTGTGTGCCTCGTCTTTGCATCCTGCCTACTCAGACTCAGTTCTGCCTCACCCTGGTACTGGTAGCCTCTAGTGGGATCCAACTTGCCGCTTCTCTGAATTTTGAGCTCCCTTGTCCCCTCTCCAGGATGACAACTGGCCCAGTCAGCATCTCCTGGGGAACATGTGACTCCAAATAACTCACCAGGGCTGGGGAGATGGCTCAGTGGAGTAAGTGCTTCCCTGGCAAGTGCAAGGGCCTGATTTGAATTTCTAGTTCTGCAAAAAAACCCCAAACAAACAAACAAACAAACAAAAAACAAAACAAAAAACCCCCTCACCAGCCACCACTGTCCACCGTTCCATTTCACTGCTGCTTTTCTCCACAGTGGCTCTGGCATCTATTATATTCCCAGTGCATCTGTAAATTTGAGCCACCCCTCCCATGTAGCAAGTCAGAGCTCAGAGAGAAAGTACCTCTTGCCACCTTCTTGTTGAGTTTTTCTTCTTTGAGCTCCCACTGGGCTTCAATTCTCACTTCAGATTTTTGCTGGATCCTGGGGACCTTCTTCGCTTGTCTTCCTCGTACTACTGCATTACACTTTCTGGACACCAAATCCTGGAGAGGCTGTTTCTCTTCTTTTCAACACTCTGCCATCCTTCTAATATAGACACATAAAATGTATTTATGGTTGGAAATATGAAGGTTTTCTTAAGGTTTAGGGTTTAATTCTAAAGTACTGGAAATGATTCAGACATTTTCTTTTCTGGAATTTATCAAGAAAAGAACATCTGTCATTGTAGCTTTATTTTCTCTGGAGTGTTTGGAGCAGAACTGGAGAAGTGCTTTCTATACGGTACTCAGTGACTTTCTCGATAGATTATTTCTGGTATCAAGAAGGAGAGACTGATTAATTTTCTACTTCCTGATGGTTTTTAACCTAAGTGACTTCAGTCATTTACTTGTGAGAGGTGACTGCTTCCTAAAATTTTCTTTTTCTGGGCAGTTCTCATATAATTTTTCATGAGCAATAAGTAATATCAAATCTGTTAGTTCCACATCCTTGAAACTATATTGAATACAGCCAGGACTGGCAATTGGGGTTAAAATATTCTCAAAGAAGCTCTAACTATGACAGTGGTTGATATTTGAAATTGCTTTACTTTATCCTTAATTTCAAAATTACTCTCAAAGCATGTGGCTTTAAATTTGTAAATGTCCTTGTAAGGATTTTGGTAGCTGTCATTGAGAAGTAGAGATCACTTAGCCCTCATTAACAGCCAATATTCCCTTTGAAAATGACATGGTATCTGCTCTAATCCTGCAGTGTTTTAATAGTCTATTCTGTGCTCAGCAATGAAACATTTCAAAAGTGACTGACAGCCAATTGATGTAATTCATGGTGATCTTTTGTGTTGACAGATCTTTAAAAAGTCATAGGAAATTACTACTCTACTCTGTGAAAACGCCTTTTTTTTTTTTTTTTNTATCTTCAAAAACAGGACAATTTTCTCTTTGACTGCCTCTGTTTTTTATTTCACTACCATGACATGATTCCTCCTTATTATTAGAATTTCTTTTGATAGACAGAATGTGTTCCCTATAGGTAGTGCTGATTTTAAAATAGAAATTCTCTAGCTCTCCAAATCAACACTCTTATTTTCTGACTTCAAAATCAAGACATCCTTGTTACCACCTTCCTAGTTAGTAAGAATGATTTAATTTATAGACAGTTTAAATATTTAATAATTTTAGTTGTCTCAAAGAGAAATATGATGAAAGGGAGAAGTTGATAAAATTGTTTATTTTGGTGGATGCCCCCATGCCAAGCCACTCATAAATTAGAAAGCTAATATTTTGAGTAATTTTATAAAAGTAATAGTCTTATGTCTGAAGCCCAGAATCTCTGCATTGATACTTTGGATAAATGTTCTTGAATTCATCTAGCAATTGTGTATTGACAGGTACTATGGTAAAGAGTATTAGCTTTTGTTCTTCAAGTAGTTTTTAGAAAACAGAACAAAATGTTTTAAAAATAGAAAAATACAAAGTGTTTTGGGGATTCAGGGAAGTCTTTTTGGAGAAAGCAGTTTGTAAGCCAGTATTTTAACATATACTTTGCAGAATATGAATGACTCTGCTATTACACCTTTTTTGTCTTGTACTAACAGATTCATCCTGAATATTCGTTCTGGAGGAAAATAGTCAAGTGATTTTTATATGTGCTTTTATTTTTTAGCTTGTTCAGATTATTATCAATACAACACATTTGGAGAAATCCTGTAAGTATTTGGAAGAATTCATCACCAACATCACTAATGTGCTTCCAGAGACAGTCCATACCACTAAGCTCTATGGTACCACAACTTTTAAGGTAAGATGCCATATTGTACAGTGAAAATGCTTCTGGTTTAGTACATAGTTTGGATGGTCTGCATTCATGGCTTTGTTTCCTCAGGATAATTTGGTCTTCAGAATACGTGTTTATTAAGGGTTTTGTTTTCTTAGAAAACAAATACCAATAGCATTTATTCCTATTTAAGTTAGAAAACAAAAAAAAAACTCAAAATATATAACTATGTTCTCTAAACTTACTTTCTTTTTTCCTTCCTTTCTTTTTTTCCTTCCTTCCTTTCTTCCTTCCTTCCTGCCCTCCCCTCCCCTCCCCTCCTCTTCCCTCACTCCTCCCTCTTTCTGCTTTTGAAACAGGATCTTCTTATGTTCAGGCAGGCCTTGAACTCACTATCTAATTTAGACTGCCCTTGAACTCACAGTCATCCTCTTGCCTTAGTCTCTCAAATGCTGGGATTATAGGCATGCACCACCAGGCCCTGTTTTAACACTTTCTTATATGTCATACAAGAAAATACATTTTCTAAATTGACCCCATTACACTCAAGAGTGCTAAAGTGTGGTCAAAGTATTCAAGGTTATGGCTGACAAAAATGCAAGTAAAATTTTCTACTCAATTATTTCTTTTTTTGTCTAAATTCTAAAATCTTCATATTTAATGAAAAATTCCCATCACATGCTATTATAGTTAGCAATTTTATAATTATTTTATAGTGAAAAATTACTGATTTTGCTTCATTGTTAGAACAAAAGTGCAAAATTATATACTTTTAGAATCAAACAAAGATTAATTAACTCCTGAATATTGCCAGAGGAGCTTTAAATTACTATTATTCTGTAAAAGTAACAGGGTAACATTTCCAATGTTAAAGGGATGTTTTGTAATGTAAAAACTAACCTATAAGAGTTGAGATTTTGTTATTGTTGTTAATTGATTAGTTTAGTGGTAAAACATAATCCATGCCATCCTTTTGAAACCCCAAAATTGCTGTTAACTACATACAGAGTTGAAACTATCTTTTATGTGCTCTATTGTCTATTTTTCCCTTTTTTATATCTTTTCTGTTTGTTAGTACCTCACTTGAGAACAGACACAGTATACAAATCAAATTTTATTTATTCTACTATTATAGGAGCAATTAAAACTGTTGGCAAGACAATATTTTTCTGGTTAAAAAAGGTACATTGTTGAGCTGCACATATGCTTTTTGTACCTTTGTGTACAGATATGATTTGTGTACATGTGCAGATTAGGTACTAGATGGTGTTACCTATTCATTAGGTGACCAGGGATTATTTCAAATTGCCAATACAATTTCTTAAAATTTGTCATGCATCATATTATATCCTGTCATTCTTTTTAAGTTTTTTAATAATGTCTAATAAAAACCATCCTTTAGTATCTGTAAAAGATCTGTTCTAGGACCTCCCATGGGTACAAAAATTTGCCAATGTCCCTTGTATAAAATGATTGTAGTGTTTTGTTTGCATATCTTCTTGCATCCTTTAATCATCTCAAGATTACCTGTAATAGCTATGCATTGTCAGTGATATGTAACTGCTACAATGTATTCTTTAATGACTAATGAGGAGGGAAAAATTTGTGCATATTCACAGATACATTTTTTTCCCTCCAAACATTTTCAGTCATTGACTGGCTCACTTCATGGACAAGGGTCCCACAGATAGAGAGTATTATTGCCCTTCTAATGAGGGAACAGTTCCTAAGATTCAGTATGAAGGGGCTGAGGAGATGGCTTGGTAGAATAAACACGTGCCTTTCAATCCCTAGTTCGGGGGCAGGCATTGAATATGAAAATCTGACAGCAGCATTAAGAGCTACAGAGTGGCCTTAGACAGTTAATTAATAATTATCATTACTCTCAAACACTAGCATTATTAGAGTATAGGTAATAACTTTATCCAGAAATGTTTTTATTTATACTACTGTGAGAACCAGAATTCCTCTGGGAAAACCATGTTAAGGGAGTAGTGGTTCAGCATTAAGCATAGAATAGAGAGTTAAGGAATTGGAAGGTTAGGTTTGTTATACTTGTCTACCATCTGGGTATGTACTGATACTCTTTCCCAAACATGTCTCAGATTTTTTCATTTCAGTATTTTTCAAATTATAAAGTTTAGAAATCTTCTCAGAAAATGGCTTGTGTGTTTTATTGTTGGTCCAACATTTAAATTGCTAATTGAAAATGTAATGTAAATAAGATGCCATAGGGATTGAATAGCGAGTTAAAGGCTTAGAGAAGGAGTTCTGGGAACTACTATAGGTCATGTTTACAGTGCTTATTGGAAACACTGATTGCACCATGGTGCTTCATACTAGTTAACCCAGAACTCGATATAAATGTGGCAATTTTAGCAGCACGTGTTGTATATTTTCTTAAGCCACTGTTTCCAGAAAACTTTCTCTTGAAAATGGAAACCTTTATGCTGGAAAAGTGGCAAAAAACCAGGTCATGCAGGTATTTTTTTTTTCAGAGTTCCCTCTTGCTATTTCTATATGGGACATAATTAAGCTCATATTTTTAGCTTTTCTTTTCCATAAACTTGGCCTTACTTTCTTACAAAAAAGAATGAAAATGTTTATTAATTTATTCTCTTAAACATATTGCTTTCATATTTATGACATGACAGTCTATCTTAAATCTTATGATCTATAGAGACAAAAACCAACTGTAAGTTCTATAAAGAACTATGCAATAACTACTAGAATAATATATCAAATGGATTTACTTTCTCATCAAGTTTTTATAATACATCTGCTACATAGCTAACAATATTATAGGAATTCACAAAGTGAGTCTCCTGACTTTACTGAGTTTATATTCTAATGATTTGATAGATGAAAACACATATATAATATAATGTCAGGTCATGATAAGAGCAAAGGAAAAATTGACCCAAGTAACATAAAAATCCTGGAGTTGTCTGTATTTTCACTAGATATATTTTGCAAACAAACAGAATGGTACAGTGGGGACAAAAAAGCAAACAGGTTATGCTAGCAGGGACATTTCTCTGCATGGTGGTGCTACACACTGAGATGGGAGATATTTATTATACTTTTCTTTTTTCTTTCTTTCTTTTTTTTTTTTTTTTT
>NDGN011542409.1:4081-23448 GCA_002564285.1 Tympanoctomys barrerae
AGACAGAGACAGACAGAGAGACAGAGAGAGAGATAGAAAGAGACAGAGACACACAGAGAGACAGAGAAACCAGAAACTTGCTATGGTTTGAATAAGATTCACTAACAGTGTTGAAAGGTATTAAGAGGGATCGATACTTTTCTTGTAGGAACGAGTCCTTGTTCTCATTAGACTGAATTGGCTATTGTGAGAGCAGGTTGTTATGAAGCAAGCTCTGCATCCTCTTGCTCTGTCACACGCATCCTATTTGCTCCTCCACTTTCTGACATGAGTTGAAGTTATACAAGGTCCTCATCAGAACCAGGCAGATGCCCTCACCTTCCCAGCCTCCAGAACAATAAACTAAGATAAAACTGTTTCTTTTATAAATTACTCAACCTCAGGTATTCTGGGATAGTGGCAAAATTGGCTAAGATACTCGTGTGTGGGATTTTCTTACACTGCAGCAGTCCCCACAGAATGAGACAGAAGCAGTGTACATCTGCATGGGCAGGCGGTAAGATGGCAGAGCAGTGGTGCAGGTTGTGGTCTGGTGAATTCGCAGAAGCCACATTCAATTAAGATGCAAAAAGTGTATACCTCTAGATGCGTTGTTTAACCCAAGTCTTGGCCTATGGGACAGACTCGCTGTTTCAGCAAACTCCTTTGCAATGTTGGGAGTGTGAGGCAGCAAGTCCGGAACGGCTGGGTGTGTCTGAACAGACTGGTGGGGCTGCTGTGGGAAGCTTCCAAACTTCGCCCTGCACACAACTGCTTGGCCCAGCACAACTGCTTGGAGAGGAAAAATATAATGAAAGAACACAAGGCCCCTTATGGCTTGAGATTCTCCTCACCTCTTGGTCTGACACAGCCCCCGCTGGTATGTAGTGCTTTGGGGCATGGTTCTTTTGGTTTTTGTCTCATTTAGAGAATCTTTGAAGCCAGGCTCAGTATAAGCCAGGCTGGGAGAGTGGGCAGGTTGGTGCTTGATCTCCATTCATATTTACAAAGACTGCTTGAAAAAGAAAAGCCAATTGTGGGGGCGACCCAATGCCCAGGTGATGTGCACAATACTCCCTGGGGCCTCTCCAGGCAGAGAGGTCCCAGGTGGCCTTGTGTTCTTTATCCTGGCTTCACCTTTCCTATTTTTTCAGGCTGTCTTCCTTCTTCCCTTCTTTTCTTCTTTCTTCCTTTCCCATTTCCCTTTTCCTTTTCCACATATTTTATATCATGCCCGATCCTGTCCCTGCCCAGGCCTGATTAACTTAGACAAACTGTTCACGGTACCCAGCTGCTGATTTCAGATGCAGAGTAGGGAGATCAAACACTGTCAGGAAGGAAAATAGATGGGCGAGAGCTAAATGGAGGGCTCCACAATTTGTTCAGGCAAGGCCTGCTACTTGCCTGGCTTATAATTAGAGACATAAGAAGTGTGTTGCACCCACAGCCCAGCCTCACTCCCCCTTCCCAGATTCAGACTTTTTTCTTCTCGCAAAAACATCTGAATCCCGTCTTTAGTGTGATCTTGTGCTGTTTTGCTGGCACTTCCACAACAGCCACCAACTTGGAGACTGCAGAGAGAGGCCAGATAGCCCCGCCAGAGGAAATTCATTCCTGAACCTGACATCTGGGCCTTGCAGCTGGAGGGAAAGGAGGAGACAAAAAGAAGCGGTCCTCAGTGTCATCAAAGGCAGTTGATGGTGCCAAGTGAATATGGAAATTACATACAGCGCAGATGCCATTTTCAACATCAGACGAATAATGTGGCTATTTAGGAAAAACAAAGATGTGCTTGGAAATCGATCATCTGTTGTACGTGCAGGGAAAATGTTCATGGCTTCCAGGGTGTGACAGGGCTGGGCTGAGCGCTCTTTTACTCCCTCTTCTCTGACTGTGAGTCCGAAGGAGAAAAGCTGAAGCAGTCATGTGTTTCTTCCCTTTCTGAGAACAAGCAGGGTGGAAGAAGGAACTGGAAATTGAGCATCACAAAGAATGCTCTTTACACGGATATTTAAATTTTCAGGTTTATGCCAGTTTTCCTTCTAGGCAGCATTTTAAAATGCTTTGTGTGACAGACATGGGGCTATGAAAGAAAGTACACTCAGTTATCTATGGGCTACAATCATTCCCAAAGAATTAGCTCATTGTGCTGGGATTTGAGGGTGGAGGAGGAGTGGTGGGAGAGGAAATTGGAAATGCTAATAAGCATGAAAGCACCTTGCCCCCTTTTCCTTTCTTTCCTCTTCTGAGTTAGGTCTTTGCATGATTAAAAGCCCTGAAATGCAGACAGCCATAAGTACTCAGGTTAGAGGCGCAGTACGGATTTGCTTGGGTTTTCACAGATTGAATGTTGGAGGAAATGTAGGGTAAATAGCAGTTCCGGACCCAGGACCTAATATTTCAGAAAAGGGCTCTACTACCTTTTGTTACTTGCAAAATATACATTGTCAGGAGAGAGGTCACGTGTTTTGCTAAAAGTTTTTTTGGCAGCAGGTAATCCTGGAAAGACTTAGAATTCTTCTGATCTAATAGAGGATTTGAGGGTTGGGGAGATAGCTCAGTGGAATAAGTGCGTGCCTGGCAAGCTCAAGGTCCTGAGTTTTATCCCTGGTACAACCCAAAAAAAAAAAAAAAAAAAAAATCACAAGAGGGGATTTGATACTAGGAATCTCATCTTTCTGTTGGAACAGTAATTGGATTTAATTTAAGAGTTTGTTGCTTTTAGCTGTTTCTTTAAAACTTGGGCTGGGGAGATAGCTTGATGGCATATGAGCCTGCCTGGCAAGTGCAGGGTCCTGAGTTCAGTCCCCTATACCACATGCTGTGCTGGTTTAAGACCCTGCATTAAAAAAAACCCAAAATGTAATTTTGTTGATGTTTAATGGAGGACATCATTTGAACTTGACAATGACGTTCTAAACTAGGACTGGATATTGAGCTCTGTGCATCTCAGTGGCAGCTCTAGAAGTGGGGTTTTGTTGTTGTTGTTCAAATTTTTTTTAATAGGAAGTGCTTAGACTTGGACAGTTGTTAGAAGCATGTTGACTTGAGAACTTGGCTTGAAGCTTTGTCTGTGATAGTCAGGCACCCTGAGCATTTGGACTGGGCCATTCTTCATGTGGGGTTGCCCCTTATTACAAAAAAAAAACCAAAAAACAAAAAAACACCTTTCAGAATTCCTGGTCCTGTTCACTAAATGCCAGGAAATAGGGGCAGCTATTAGGACAACAGAATCACCCCATACATCCTAATGCCCTTGCTGAGAACCATTGCAGTTATTTCAACATTTATACGATACTTTGCATTTGGTTGCAAAATGAATAAACAAATGCATAAACAAGGCAGAGCCCTCAGGGAGACAATGTGATTTGCCACAGTGGCTCTCTATATTTTTTTAATCCTCATTTTTGTGCTGTCACATGCACAATACATGTCTGTAAGTTATAGATCTCACTAAAAGGAACAGTTTTCAATTTTACTTAGGATGAGAGTGATTGAGTTTTCCTTAGATTCAAGGCTGGTAGATTTAGCACCTAGCGGGAATCACACATCCATCCTCCTTCTGGTTGATTATCTCTGGTCAATAGAAAATGTACTGGACTTTGAAGTCAATCTGTCATGAAATTGCTGTTTTATTATGCAAGCCCTTTGACCTCTTTATGCCTCAACTACCTCCCGTGTAAGCTGGAGGTAATCTACATTTTTTTCTGCCTCATAGGGCAATAAGGACAAAACTGTAAATATAAGAATGCTTCGAGAAGTTAAAAGCATGATAGATAAATGGTGTAGCCCTATGAAGGACTGCACATGATCTAGCACTTTCACTTCTGAATATATACCCCAAAGAATTATTGAGAGCAGGCTCTCAAAGAGATGTTTCATGTTTATAGCATCATTATTCATAATAGCTGACAGGTGGAAGCAGTGCAAGCATTGTAAGTGAATGAGTGGATAAACAGGATGTGGAATATGCATACAGTGGAATATTAGTCAATCTTAAAAAAGAAAGAAATTCTAGCAAATGCTGCAACATGAGAACATTGCGCTAACTCATCACAAAATGCACAATTGCCATATGATGCCACTTATAAGAAGTCAAATTCATAGAAACAGAAATAGAAATGTGGTTACTAGGTACTGGTGGGTGAGGAGAAGAGTCATTGTTTCATGAGTGTAAAGTTTTGGATTTTTATTTATTTTCTAATGAATTTAGGACAGGGTCTACAGGGTGTGCAGGGTGTACATGGTCTTACTACATAGATCAGACTCATAGTGATTCCTCTGTTTTCAACCTCCCAAACACTGGGGTTACAGGCACGGGCCACCATGCCCAGTCTCAATCGCTGTCTCAGTGTGCCCCAGGGGTGGGGCTGGCACAGCACGCTGGGGATCAAATCCCAGCTGTTATGCTCTGACTAAAGGTTTTGGATTTAGAAGAGCAAATGTTCTTGAGGTCTGTTTCACAGCAATGTGAATATACTTGATGCTTTTGAACTTCACACTTAAAAATGGCTAAAATAATAAATGTAATGTGGATGGATTTTGCCTCAATGAAAAATTATGATGGAAGCAGAGTGTTATTTGCTATGAATTGAATGTGTTTGTCTGCCAATGGTTCATATGTTAGAAGCCTGGTCCTCAGTGTGATGCTAAGGACCTCCTCAGATTCCTGAGAAGACTGAAGAATCAGGTTGAAAATCAGGTAGAAATAAATGAACATAGCATGGGAGTCAGGACTTCCAACTCACAGCTTACAAGTAAGTATGGTTTCTGCTGCTACTGTCTCTGCTCCTGGATATGGAACATGAAGGCTGCTGTACTGCCACTGGCACTGATTCCACTGAATTCTAAATCTTCTCTTGGCCACTTGTTTTAGGTCCAAAGTCCTGAATAGGAGCATCTGATTGACTGAGCCTGGCTCAAGTGTATTAGCTACCAGGGGATAGGACAATAAGTACCTGGCATCTTCAGCCTTGTGGTGGAAGGCAGGCCATAATTTCTGTGAAATCATAAAATGGGGACATTTCCTAAGCAGAGAAAGAAGTTCAATAAAAAAAATTATAAAGGATTTTCAGGTCTGATCCATAGAATGTAAAACTAAGGAGGTCAGCATATAACTTCAAAATAGTCCCCGTGGTTCAGATCACTCTCCTCCAGCTCCACTCCCATCATCGCATATCTTGCTGTTTTAGAAAGGATTATGACAATTATTATGCTCTATTTTCATATATCCGGATAACTGTGCAACAATCATCAGGAAATCTGGCCAACAGCGGGAAGAGAGGCCTAATTCTGATTATACTTTGGGCTTTTGCCCTGCTATGAATGGAGGGTACTCTTGAGAATCTGAATTCAGCTGGGTATAATGGTGCATGCCTGTAATGCTAGCACTCTGGAGGCTGAGGCAGGAAGATCATTGTTCAAGGCCAGCTTGGATTCCACAGTGAGTTTAAGGCCAGCCTGAACTACATAGTGATACTTGTTTCAGAGAGAGAGAGAGAGAGAGAGAGAGAGAGAGAGAGAGAGAGAGAGAGAGGATGAATTTGAAACTGACTATAGCTATCTTTATTTATTATTAGGAGTGTGTCCGAACTTATATAATCAAAAGTGTAGGGTCAGGAGTGGGCAACAAACAAATTAACTCTGATGGCTGGTCCTTCACAAGAATGGTTGGACTTGGGCATTGACCCTCAAGCATGATTTCACTGCACATATTCCCTTTGGAATAGATTCCACAACATGAGAAGATTCCAGCCACTTCTTAATCAGGATTCAAAGATCTAAGGACCTGACCACACCACTTGCCTGTGCCTCTCAGAGAGTGGTAAGAAGGAAGGCATGGCCTCAGGCTCTCTTTTCTCTAAGATTATATAAGGAGAAATCCTCTCAATCAGGAAGGGAGGCTGTATAGTGAAAAATGAAACAAAATGACAACACACACACACACGAATGACTAAAACAAAGTCGGTGGTCCTGTTTATACTTTACACTGGCCTTTCTGATACCCATTTCCCTGTTTCACCAGCCAAGCTCTAAAATTTACAGTCCAAATGATCTGACCTGGTCACTTCTACTGCTTCTTGTTCTTTTTTCCTGGCTCCTGTATTGTCATTAATGTCATTCACCAGCTATTTCCATTTCTATCTTTTGGGTCTGTGATTGGATTACACTTTCTCATTTCCTTGATCTTGGGTGTGGTCATGCATAACATCTTATCTTGGTCATCAAGAGCACATGGAATTAATTCTCTGTGTGGAAGCTTTAAGAATGAGAGCTGATTAATCACACTTACTTCTCCCTGACATAGTTGGTGATTATTAGGCTCCCACCTCTGATTTCCACGTGGATACCTCTATATTGCCGAAATGCACAGAACTGAACTCTTCCCAAAGTTCATTTTTTGTGTTACTTCTTTCTGTCTTTCTATGGTGTCACTATCAATTTTCTAACCACAGAGTTCAAGTCTGAGAGCTCTCTTACTATCTGCCTTCATCTCCAGCCAGTTGTGATATTTTGTTAGTTATACTATTTTCTCATAACTCTTAAGACTGGAAATCCAAGATTTTTTTCTGAGGCTTTGCTGTTTGGCTTACAAATGGTCATTGTTATGTTGTGTCTTCACATGGCCCAGTGGCTTTTTTTCAGTTTACATATAGTCATGGTGTTTTTCTTCTTACAGTAAAACCAGTCATTGGATGAGGCCCCAACTCTTATGACCTTCTTTGACCATACTACTCTTTAAAGACCCTGTCTCCATCTCTATGAAACGGTGGGGAGTACAAATCAGTCCATTATGTCACTACGAGGAAAACAGCTCCCAACCTATTAGATGTCAGATGTGCCAAGTTTGTGATCTCACAATAGAAGAATAAAGTTGTGAATCAAAGGAGGAAATTGGGAGAGTGTGATTGGAAATAAGGAGAAGATTAGGTCCTGGGTTTGCAGGAGGTGTCCTGAGTGGGTGGCTGTCGAGTGATACTTTATACAGAAAAATCACAATATGGCTCAAACTACAATAAACCTATAGAATTATAAGTAGTTGCTTAGTTAATATTGACCCAGTAGGGAAACAAGTCATATAGCAAGGGCATATGGAAAGAACAAAGGCATTCTTGGAAATGAATGGGTCCAGATGTTCTGGTCTCCTGCCTTATGCATCTGATGCCTGTCTGGGCCCCCTGGATGAACTGATTCTAATTACAGCATAATTTCAAATTATTGTTTACTCTAAGGAGACTTTGGCTATTGCATCTCTACCTTGAGCCCTGGTCTCTTTAGATTTGCCTCCAGTTCCAATTTTGATATCTTCATCTTTTGCGCTGTCTTCCTTAAGGGCCCAATCATTCTCTGACTGCATATTAATTTCTACTTTGCTTAGCTGTTTACAATAATATTCAATTAGCCATGCTGCTGCCAGCCTTTGATTCAGGAATTAGTGAAGTCTGCTTGTTATTGCTATAATGAAGTATTAGAGACAGTATAGTATATAAGACAAGAGATTTAGAGCATTTAGCTCACAATTTTGGAGATTCAAAGACCCCTGATATAAACAAACACTTGGCTATGGTCTGGTGAGGGCAGGCTTGGCTGTGTTATATCATGCCATATAGTGCTGAAGGAAGCAGTTGATTATATCATCAGACATCAAGTCAGAAGGTGGGTTGCGCCAGGCCTGGGGTCTTACAATCAGCCTCTCTGGAGAACTACTAAAGAATTATTTAGAAATTACCTTAATAACTTTATGTGCACATTGTGTCTTGCCTAAGGGCCTCTACCTCTTAAAGGTTCCACAGCGGTTCCCAATATTGCCAACAGGACTCTTTGGGGGACAAACCACATCCAAAGTATAGCATAGAGATACCAGGATACTGATCAGTGTCAGAAGCCAAGGCTATATAGATCCTGATTCATAAGTCAAAATGCAGCTGGAAGTAGCAGAGATTGATATAAATTGGAATTCTAGGCTCAAAGACTGTTCAAAATTCAAACAAAATCTATAGTGAAAGCTGAAATGCTAGGCCAGGGAGATAACTCAGCATGACAAGTACAAAGTCCTAAGTTCGATCCTTAGTACCAAAAAACCAAAACAAAACAAAAAACTAGCTCTCCGCAAACTTAAATGCCTGCTGTGATAATATTTTCAGACCAGTTCTGCAATGATATGGACATTAGTTCTAGAAGTTTAGTTTCAAGTGTATTGAGTTAGTCAGCCTTCCATTCCTGGGGAAAAACACCTGAGGTAAGACCATTTAAAGGAGGAAAGATTTATTTTCGCTGTGGTTTCAAAGGATTCACTCCATGGCTGGCTGACAGAAATGGCTGAAAGAAATGATGGAGGAGAGCTACTCTGCCCATACAGCCAGAAAACAGAGAGAAGAGAGTGTGAGAGCACAGAGAATAAGAGAAGGGAGGCTGGGAATAAGATACACCCATCAAGAACATGTTCCAGTTACCAGTGTCTTCCAACTGGGCCCCCACCTCCTAGTAGCCCATTCAGGTAGTGGAACTAATGGTGGATTAGTGAGGTGATTCCTTTATTATCCAATCACTTCTGTAGGCCCCACCTCTGAGCACTGCCATACTGGGGATCTTAGGGTACAGTGGATCTCACTAATGTCTGACCACCCATCTGAAGTAGCATAAGCAAAAAGGATTATTTATTGGCTGATATACTATGAAGTCCAAAGGAATAAATAAAATTTTAGTGATTCAGGGGCTCAAACTATGACACTAGGTCTGAGTCTTCATCTCCCAGGTGCCTTTATGAATTTAAAGATAGATCCTAGTTACTTGATCAACTTTTAGGTCAGTGTGATCGGTAACCCTCTAAATCAGACTGGTTTCCTGGGAGGTGGGTTCTGGTATTTTTGACAGTAAGAATGACCTTGGGCTTTCCTAAAAGAAACAAGCTGTGTGTCACAAGGAAAGGAGCTTCCTCTATAAGTCAGTGAAGATTTGTCTTCCTGGGTCAGAAGGCTATGTGTTGGATCTTTGCTTTCCTTACGGGGTCACTGCTTTTGAAGCTGGTCAGATTCACTTTTCTCTAGCACTGGAAGCATCACTGGCCACTTTCTACTCACAGTCCTGCAGGAGGCCCTGTGTCCTCTTTTGACAGTTTACTCCCTGTAACCAGAGAGAAATGGGTCCATTGTTCCCTGGGGCTTCCTTTAGGCTAATCTGAGGAGTGTGAAAGAACCCATTTAAAGGGGTCTGATGAATAAGGACAAAATAAAGATCAAACTCAGGCACAATCAAAAGCTGTTTGTTAACAGGCAAGTTTTTCTTCAAAGGCTTTATCAGGAGCAAGGGAGATTTATCTTGAAACACTATGTGGAGAAAGTAGGTGGGAGCATTCATTTGAAGTTTTAAACAGATCACTGCTGGCCTGGCAGCTGGGCTCAGAATTATCAGTTAGTCTCTGGGGTTAAGTAGGCAGCACTGATAGATAAAAGAGTCTGGGAAAAATAACGAGTCATCCAGTAGTAGGCAAGGTTTATTGGAGGAGCCCTCCAGTTTCCCTCACAGCTTCCTTCACCACTCTGGAAGGAGCAACAGGTACAAACTACAGAAGCCCTTTCCTAATCCTGATCCCTGGTTTTGGAAATTGAGCTATGCCGGTGTCAAATAAACCATAGATTCATCTTTTCAGGGGCATTGGCTTCCTTAAACCAAAACTGTAATGGAGACTTGATACTGCTGCCAGGACTGGGTTCTGTAATGATAGAAGTCACATTTATTAAATGCCTACCACATATCTGATCTGGCAGGCATGAGCCAAGATAATCTCATGTCATCTATCTTAGACTCTTATTATCTCCATTTTACATATGTAGGAACTGATGCACTGAAAGCTTATGCTTAAGGTCTAAAGGTCTATGGCTTGTTATACCCAAAATTGAAGTCCTTAACCACTTTTCATACTGTCATACCAACTAGCTCCAACAAGGGCTGCCTTTTCCTTTGCTTCAAAAATGGGAGCTGACATAGCCTCCTTCCAAATTTCAGGACTAGGTGGAAAGATGGAGGCACATAGAAGTTAAGGTGATTCATCTGGAAATGGTTCACAGACTTTTTTTGTTATAAAACACAAACTATGCATCAACACCGACAGATTTAAGGATGTAGGGTAGGCGGTGGTATCAGAAAGACTCGTGGAGTTTCTGAGGAACCTGTTTGAGTCAATGCATGTGGTCATTCTTGTCAGACAGATGTGTCTTACTGTCACTCCTGAATGGAGTAACAGCCATAGGCTATGCTACAGAAAATAGTAGCCCTAGTCACATGTAGCTACTTAGATTAACATTGAGTAACATTAGAAATTCAATTCCTCAGCCCTGCCCACCAGTTTTCAAGGACTCAAAAGCAGACGTAGGACATCTCTTCACCACAGAATGTTTCACTGAATAGCATGGCTACAAAACCTCCTTGACTTATGCTTTATATTAGTGGCCACCTGTTTCTATGCTATTCACAGCAAAAGTTGATGAAAGAGCCCTCCTTCCTTAATAGCCCCAATTCCTCACCTTCTGTTATCTCCTCAGTCCACTCCAGTCATGCTTTTGATATCAACCACTTTAAGCACTGAACTCTCTGTTTTGGCCATGAAGAGTCCACATTCTGCCAAAGCCCCCAGTTCATGTCCTCACCTTACTCCTTCTCACAGCTTATTGGACACTTAATTAGACATTCTCTACTCCTCTGGGCTTCTGAAAGACTACACTGTCTTGGTTCTCTTCCTACCCAGGTGGGGCACATGATGGTCTCCTTTGTAACCTTTTCCTGACTAATCCAACACTCTATGACTTTGGAACCATTTTTGGGTCATAGTTCCCCCATTACTTAAGTGATTTTATTTTGCAGAACCAGGGATTGAACTCAGCCCCTTGCGCTTGCCAGGGAAGTGTTTATTCCACTGAGCCATCTCCCCAGCCCCTAAGTGATTTTATTTTGAATATACAATTCCTAAACTTCCTTTCAATGGTATATTTCTAATTGTCTGATGTCACTTTAAAGATGCTTAGTCATCTTTTAGTAATGGGATTTAACAATAATCTATAAATGAGTCAAAATAATTTCACAACTTCAATTATATTTTAAAGAAACAAAAATTTGAACGTAGATTTATTCATAACTGTATCCACCTTGGATTTATTAATAATTCAGCAAATATTTGTTGACAATGTTCAATGAGTTGTAATAAACATGGGTAAAGCAGTATCTGGCTTTAGAGACAAAGTGAGAGCTGAAAATCTACCACAGAGGTGAGTGCTACATGTTATGGGGGTACCTGGAAGGGGAAGGGGTGTTTGGAAAGAGAAATGCATGGGACAGAAGGCATCAAAACCATGTCCTCCCTGAAAGCACCTGGACCTCACTTATTTGCTTGTGAACTCAGACTTGTCATTTAACCTTCTAGCCCACCGGCTTCCCATGTCAAAGAAGGCATATATAAATGCTTTGGACACCAGAGGAGTACTATTAGAAGATGAAGGATATAACTTAAAGGTGGCAGGAAGGAGCCAGGCGTGGTGGCACATAACTGTAATCCCAGCATGGGCTACAAAGTGAGTTCAAGGCCAGCTTGAATGGAATAGTAAGACCTTCTTTCAAAAAAAGAAAAAGAAAAAAAAAAAGATGGCAGAAAGGGATTGTAGAGAATCCTTGATTTAATAATTAACAGAGCAGCAAGGCCTGGGGCCAGCTGGCTGGCAATTCTCTTGTGTCTTGGGTGAGGTTGCTACCTCTTCCTTCCCCAACACTGGCTTGTGGTGTGTTATTGCTCAAAAGAAATACAGAAGCACCAGAAAGCTGACACAGGGACAAAATGGGACTCTGGGGGGATTCTCAGCTCCCACATTATAATGTCCCTTTCTATTGGGAACCCTGAATTATATATTGAGTCTAGGGGATGTTGAAGGCTCCTCCTTCTTGCCCTTGGGCCAAATTGCAATGTAGAAACTCAGCTCTTTTCTGGTCACAGCTGGAAGTCCTGGGGTTAAGGTCTGCTGTGGTGCTTACAGGCCAAGATAAGGTGGTGAAGCTGCATAGGGAAACCAAGTTTCCTTATTGCCCCCTTGTCTTGTCCTTGTCCCTGTCCTTACAAGAATGCTTTGATCTTCCTAATCCGCTGTAGTTGCCATTATGGTTCCCAGAAACACTCACTGCCCTTCACTCATTGTCCTTGACTCAGATGTAATGAGTAAACACCAAGGCTCTGGGTGGCTCAAGGCTTTTGGTTCCCCAAGAGTAGCTGGCAATCCCAGAGCCCTTCCTGCACCTCCTATTTTTCACTTGCTTTCTTTCTTCCTACTGTATAGTGGCAACACTTGGCAAGAGATAGGGGACTAACTTTAGGAATCGCCTTAACAGGCCCAGTGGAAGGAGTCCCCAGTACCTTCTTTCTTCCTTCTTGCTCTACTGTGTTCTGGAATCTTTCATGTTTGATCACCTAGAGGAAACTGTGATGCCATTGAAGATCTACTTCCCTATTTTTTTGACATAAGCAAGCCCGGATACTATCTAGATAAGACAGGTTTTATGGGGCTGGTAGCTGGGTTTGTTTCTCCTGGCTTTTTTTTTATGGTGCTGGTGTCCCCCACTGGTCTCAGCCCCTGGGTTGCTGCACATTTTAGAACAAAGGGGAAAGTCTGTGGCTCCCCTGTGCATTGCTGGATCTCAGACCTGGTCAGATTTGCATTCTGACAAAATCATTGACACTAGTGGTGGATCTGATAGTTCCTAAAATAGACTTGCTGCTTTGGCTGTTTCAGGGGTGGTACTGGCTCTCTCTTGAATACAACAGCTGGCTTATTAACTCTCTATCTCTCTTTTTGTTCATTCTTCTCTTTATCTTCCCTTTCTACTTCTATACTTTTCATTGATTCATTTTCAACAAATGTCTATTGAGAATCTATTGTGCCTCTATTATGTAGGGATGTACAACAGGAATGTACCACTAAAAGTTTATACAAATACTAGAGAACTTTGGGGAAGCTGAGACTACCAGATAAAGCCTTAGTAAGTAAGGCTACAAGAAGGTCTTTCTGGTACAGCTGCATGGGGCAAACATCTCTTCTTAGCTCAGTTTTGAATCTGGGTCTGCAGAAAAAACATGCTCGGCAGGTGAAGGCTGTGCTACCAATAAGGACATGGAAGTGGGGACTTCAGAATGTGTTCCAAGAGAGGTGGGGAGGGAGGAGCCAGAGCAGAGAGCAGCCTGTCTGCCTTTGTTCTTTCAGTCTTTCTCAAGGGGTGCACAAAACCTGCCTTAGCTATGAGAATTCCATTTTATAACAAAAATTTCCCCTCCTCCAATTCTGAAGGAATAATCTCTGTACAGTTGAGCTCTTCTAAAATGTTTAACCTGCTGGCTAAAGATTTTTGGCATTAAAGGATGACAAAGGCAATATTAATGCCTTCAGTTCAAAGAGTATTTTTCTTCTAAGTTATAGAAAACATTAATGTATTCAAACACCCATGCTTTTTATGAGCCTGCTCTTGCTGTGTGACAGTTTGGTAATTGCAGCCTCAGACCTTAAGGAGCTTTACTGTACACTTATACAAGCCAACAAGTGCTTCAAGAACAGAGCCATGGTCCTTGTTTTTTTTTTTTTTTTTTTAATGTATTTTAGTACAAGGTCTACAGGGTCTCACTACCTAGATCAGACTCGTAGTGATCTTCCTTTTTTCAGCATCCGAAGCACTGGGATTACAGGTGCGTGCCACCACACCCAGTCTCAATCGCTGTCTCAGCACACCGGGGATTGGGCCTTGTTTGTTCTTACAACCCTACTGTGGTACACTGACTGACAGTTCTAATATGAGCAGTCATGTAAGGACATGTATCCTGTGTAACCTGAGAATAGGAAAGTGGTAGCAGCCCCACTTTCCAGGAAGATAAATTGAGAGAAAGTAATGAAGAGCTTTACTTGGTCTTTCTGCTAAGCTTTGGCAAGTTTTCTTTGGAGTTTTGGCCCTGGGGTGAGTTCTGCTGGGCCTTGGCAGAGTAGGGACTGTTATGTCTACCACATGGCTGCTCCCCTGTAGTGCTGAGGGAGGAGGTCTTTTGGAGACAATCACCTTCTGTCTCTAGGCTCTGACATCTGGGAGGTGGACAACCAACAGGCCTTGGCCAGGCCTCCTGGCCCTTCAGCTTGCCGCATGTTTGTTGGAAGTCATTTTTCAAGAGAAAGCTACAACCCAAAGGTCACCTTCTGGATAAATAATTCTGGTCCAGGGGCACCAGATGCAATGGGGAGTCTGAGGCAATGAGCAAATGAATAAATGACTTTGTCTTAAAACAGGATTTCAGCAGAATTGTGACTATCCTTTGCTCAGTAGGATTGGCACTGCATAGAAAAGCGGCTGAGGGTGGCTTGGTGAGAATCCAATTTTAGTAATTAGTTCTATTCACAGTGAGGCATGTTAATAGGTCCCATGTTGAGTAGGCAGAATCTCCTGTCTCAAGTGCCAAGTGCCAATTAATGAAATCAACATTTATGTCCCTCAGGTAAACAACCATTCTGTGTCCATTTTCTTAGAGCTGTAGGCAGGCATTTTCCATGTAGTAGCTTGAATGTAGATAATATAGACCAGAGGGTCCAAGAAGAAAAGAGTTGTGTCTGCTTCACTTACTGATTCCTCAGTGCCCAGCTTGCTCCAGGGCATGGGTCATAATTGAAAAACTCCCATAATTCTTCCCTTCCCTCTATGCTCACAGTTTGCAACATGACTTTGCAGTTTCTGGCTTTGCGACTTGCTCTGGCTGGGCAATTCACAAGGAACTGTTCATGGTGTCTATAGACTTCAAGAGACTGAACATTTCTGTCTTTCTTGGAGTCTTACATGAATCAGCTTGGGCTGGTCTGCTGCAAGGTGAGAGACACAGGCCTTTTCTCTCTCACTGTTCCAAATGGGGACCAGCCAATCCCCAGAAGTAAGCTGCGGGGTGTCCAACAGCCAGCCACAGGGGCATGAATGCATCCAGTGAGACCAAAGTATTGCCCAGTTGGATCCATCTTAGGTCACCCAATATGAACTGATTGTGATGGTGATTGTTCTTAGATACCAAAGTTGGGACACTTGAGAGATGGATGAATTATTGGTGAGATGTCATCTCCAATCACTCTCTTTTATATTATTGTTTATTTCTTACACTTACTGCAAGAAGAAATTCTCTTGTTTGCTTATTTGTTTGTGTATTTGTTTATTCACTGCATTTCCAGTATGTAAGCTATCTGAGGGTGGAAGGAAATCTTGCCTATCTTTACTCACCTTTAAATTCTAACAGCCTAGAACAACTCTTGGCACACAATGAGGTTCTCAGTAAGTATTTATTGAATGAAAGAGTGAATGAATTTTATTAATATTACCGATAGTAAGGCTAGCTGAGTAATAGCTTGGGAAGTGGATATCACCTATACTGGCTAAGGTGATAACCTCTGTTTTTTGTATGTTTCCCTTACTTCTTTTCTTTATAAACTAGCACTTTCCAAAGCTGAGCAGGTGAAAATAAAGAACTCTACACCTGGAGATATTGTTATATTTCATTTCTTTCACCTCAGTTCTTAATCCCCTACTTCCTCCTCCCCAATAACTTGTAATTATCTGAAAGATGAGGAAAAGCTCTAGTTGGCTCGGACTTCCTCCCTTACAGTCATCACCACTAACAACAGTGTCATCATGGAAAACAGCAGTAATGGCAGAGCATTGTTTCTAAAAGGTCCTTTCCCCCTTTCTTCCCTGCTCTTGCCTCACAATTTATTTTGGCTTCTTGATGTTTAACTTTGAACATTTCCTTTATTTATTCATGTTTATTTTCTATCTTAGATCTCAGTAGACAGAGAAATTACACAGAAAAGATGGAGGCTAGATTTACACTGTGAAAGCCTGGATCTATTTATTCACTTGTTAATCAATAATAAAAGTATAAAACACTCCTTTCTAATAGACATACCCCAAATAAAATCTTTCTTTCTCACCAACTATTATTTGTGAGTTAATCTCTCAGTTTTATAAGGAGAAAGATATGTAGTTAATATATTACTCTACAGCTTCATTTTAACAAAAAGTATTCTTAGTAAGTGAGTATATTTGGATTCAGATTGCAGTGTTATTGTAAAGTGGCCAAACACATGGTTGATTTTCTCTGTCTTTTGGCTAGGAACTCCAGCATCCAAAACAACACTTGGAATCAGGAGGTAAACCTTGGTTTTTTTCAGAAAGCTTTTGTTCTGTCCATATTTACTGACTTTTATCTCTAGGATAGAAAAAAAAGTTTTTTTAACTATTAGGAAGACAACGACATGCAATGTACAACTATTGTAACTATCCTACTACTCTATTTTGAAGCTTGATTTTGTTTTTATTATTTTTATCTTTTTTTTCTCTTTAAAATTAAAAAAAAAAGTTTAGACATTTCAGACAGTTACGGTGATGTCCTAGGCTGTTAAGATCATTCTTTACTTTGGAATGAGGTGAGAAACTTTTGTTTCTTCTGCTTAGATGACCCTCCTGGATAACTGCCCACCTGGCTTCTCCTTGAACCTGGCTCTGACCATGAGCCCCACATGTCATGTGTGACCAAAGAGTGTATGACTGGCAGAGTGCCCAGTACTAGGAAAACCTCATATGGAGGGTTTCAGCTGGGCCCATTAAATCCCTTAACTTTTAGGACAGAGTGCCCCAGCTCTGTGGGAAATTTATAGCTCGCTAGAATCTTTCTTTCCCTTCCTTTCCATGTGGGATTTGTGAACATCAAGTTTCTCTTTCTTGATCTTTGGGCTTTTTCTTTGGCATTCACATTAGCCCATCAAGGTGCTCACTTCAGGGGGCTGAGTGAAAAGGAAGGAGTCTAGGGGAGGGGTCCCCTGCACATCTCCCTGTCACTGACATCATTAAAAAGGATTTATTAAGTGTTGACTTGTGCTTAATCTCCCATTGAATCTCAATTTATTGTTGAGAAATTTCAAGACTTAATCCATGTGCTTCAGATTCATTTGCAGATGAACCTACTGGTAATTCAATTGTTAGAAGACAATTTTCCATATATCCTTATACTTTCAATTACCACCTTTTTTGTTTGTTCATTTGTTTTTAATGTATTTAGTACAGGGCCTTCAGGGTCTCACTACATAGATCAGACTTATAGTGATTCTTCTGTTTTCAGCCTCCCAAGTGCTAGGATTACAGGCACATGCCACCAGGCCCAGTCTCAATCACTGTCTCAGCACACCCCAGGGGTGCAGCCATCACAGCACACTGGGGATCAAACCCTGGACCCTGCACTCTGCCTAAGCAGGTGCTTTAGTCCACTGAGCTATCTTGCCAGCTACTACCTGTTTTTAATGTGTTTATAAATTGAGTGCATTAGACTTATACATAGCAGCCAATTTTTATTAAGATCTCACTCCAGAAAGTCCAGGTAGATGGTATTTTAAGGCTAATTCTTTCCCTCTGGATAGCACTTCTAGCCTCGGCTTCACATTTGCCCACATCAGTTCCCTGATCCTCGTTTGCATATATCCAGGATATCAGATCCTGGAAAATCCAAGGACAGGGATCAAACATGGATGACAGCAAGCTCAGCAGGAGGATATTAACACTAATTAGAATACGTTTTCCTGATCATGGATAATGATGGCTTTCTTTGTTCGGCATCCTGAGTAAATCCCCTCACTACAGATTTCCATACTCTGAACCAAATCTGAGCATCTGGATAGAGCTGCTGTTAGAGCCAAATTAGCCATTCCAATTAGAGAAAGTAGGGAGGTGCTCTGTGTTTCCATTCCCAAGTCATCTGTGAGAACTGTATTTCAGGGGGTTTACGAAGCTGTTCCTAGAAGGAAGAAGCATTAACTTTGACATGACCTATTAAGCATGTGTAGAAGTTATGAGCTCAGAAGGGCAGGGACACACATAAGTATTTCGAATTGACACTTAATTTTTTTCTTCCTCACTGCACTGGCTTTCTGCTGAATGAATTCTATTTTTATCTTGCCTTAAATAAAAATTTATGGATGGCAAATTTATGGAGGTACTTCTTAGGGTCTTTATGATTTGTGATTAAGATCCTGAAGTGCCTGGGCCCTTTGTTAATGTGAGCACACTAGCCACTTGGAAGTCAGTGGAAGAAAAGAAGCAAGGGAAGGGGGTGGGGAAGGGAGGGAGAACAAAGAAAAGGTAGGCATTTTCAAAATGCTAATGGTTGTAATTATTATTATTATTATTTTTATGTTTTATGTATTTGGTACAGGGTCTCACTAAGCAGCTCAGACTTGTAGTGATTCTCCTGTTATTAAGCCTCCCCAGCTCTGGGATTATAGGCATGTGCCACCACGCCTGGTTTCAGTGACTGGCTCAGTATGCCAGGAAGCAGGGCCGGCATGGCATGTGGTGCCTGGGATCAAATCTTGTCCCTGTGCTTGCCTAAGCAGGTGTTTAGTCTGCTAAGCTATCTTACCAGCCTGCTTTTAATTATTATTGTATTATTTTATTACCATTTTCCTGGCACAATTAAGAGTTAAAGATCTCATTCTGCCTGAATTATATTAGAATAAAGATCTTAACCAAAACATACCCATTTTGAAAATAAAGTTTAGATACTACGTCAGTCATCTTTTTGACAAAATAGCTGGCATAAACAAAACCTAAAGGAGAAAAGGTCCATTTTTGAGGTCCATGATTTGAAAGCTTTCAAAATGGCTGGTGGGCTCTGTTGCTTTAGGCCTCTACGGAGGCAGAAACATCAGGGTAGAAGGGAGGGTGTAGGAGACATGGCAGAGGAAAGCAGTCACCTTGTGGTATTTGAAAACAGAGAAAAAACCTGAGGCGGGGGGCTGGGAGCAAGATACAGACCCCAAGCTCACCCCTCCATTGCCCTGCTCCCTTCCACTAAGTCCCAGCTTCTGTTTCCATCACCTCCCAGTAGTGACGTCAAATTACAACTCCATCAGTAGGTTAATCCACATAAGGAAGTTAGTGCGCTCACTGTCCTGTCACTTTCCAATGAAGTCCATTAGCTGGCGGCCAAATTTTGCATGTGAGTTTTGGGGAACATGTCAAAATGCAAGCTCTAACAGATGTCTAAATTCTAAACCTTGGATTTCTTTTTTCTTTTTCTTCTTTTTTCTAAATTTCTTTTTTTTATTGTTTGTGTATATATATATATATATATATATTGACATCAGTTATTTTATTTTAAAGAAAAGAAAAATAAAAACAATGGCACAAAATCTCAAAAAAAGATTTTAGGAAAGTAACAATGGTTAGTACATTGTGTATTGTTACTGCCAAAATAGTTTTTCATATTACAAGTTATAGGCAATAAATAATAAATAAACAACATAGGTACAAACCTGTTTTTTTTTAAAGTCAACAGAAAATGGAAA
>NDGN011542413.1:0-21719 GCA_002564285.1 Tympanoctomys barrerae
CTGAAAACAGGAGGATCACTACAAGTCCGATCTACATAGTGAGACCCTGTAGACCCTGTACTATATACATTTAAAAAGAATTGTAAGTCTTCCATGCAGAAATGTTCTCTAAATTAGGCACAGATTAAGGACTATTCTGCAACTTGATAGCAATCAGTCTCTTCAAAGAATATGTTCTTACTTTAGCTTGATAAGAAAGTGACCAACATAGGTAGATGTACAGATGAGATTGTTGCTGGTTTTCATCCCCAAAGAAAATCTATAGCATTCAATATTCAAAACCATATAGCTACAATGTGGGAAATAGCCACAAAACCTGAATTATGACCAGTAAGTGGAGCACACAACCTTGCTTCAGACTTTGCACAGATGATGCTGAGATTCAATGTCCCAGGATGCACCATAAGATGTCAGGTTTCCTGATACACCACTGAGATATGGCTAGGAATTTAGAGATCATGTGGTGAATTGAAGCAACACACAGCCAATGCCTTTGCTTTAAGCCATGGAAAAGGCAAAACAAAATCGACCAAACATTGCTTCTTATTTCTCCTTCATGGCTGAGATATTCCATTTTATCTCAGAATGTATCATTTCCATTTGCCACAGAAGAATTAAAGGATTTTGCAGAGTTCAAATTGCTGCAACCCCAGGAATTGAATTTTGATGATTTTTTTCCTTAAAAAGCCAGGCATACTCTGATTTCTCTTTAGATTGAATGAATCTTTCACCTTTTACTTAAAAGACCAGTAAACAACTCCCCCCCCCCAAGAAAAGGGCCAGGAAGATATGTAAATGTGAAGGTGGAAGACTTTGGGCTAGCTCAGTGTCTTGTTGTGTTTTAACATAATAGGAATTGTTGTGTGCTGTGGTTTGTGTCTAGTTATCTCCCCCAAATCTCATGCAGTCATGGGGCAGACTTCTAGAGGTTGTTATGGGACTATGGTTGTGAGTGTTGCTGGGGTTATGGGTGCAATTGCGACACCTGCCCTGGGGCACAGGCAGGGAGAGGCTTTCTCTTTGCCTCTGCTACTGTTGTGTTTGTGTCTGCTCCTTCCTTTTTGCTGTTTTCTACCACTATGAGCTGTACCCTCTTCCATGTCCCACTCTGCTTTATAGTCAGCCAAGTATGGACTGAAACCTCAACTAATTATGAGCTAAATAAACCTTTCCTTCCTTAGTTTTGGGTGTTGGGTATTTTGGCCCTGCAGTGAGAGAAAAGTAACTGAGATATTGTGCTGTATGTTTTTATTTTTATTTTTTAATTTTTTTAATTGCCAGAAGGGACATTTATGGTCTACACAAGGAGCAGGTAGATAAATGCTAGAGTGAAAAACTTTATGGTCATATGTTCATACTGGAGGAGCCAGGATTTACCACAAGTTCCTCTAACCTCTTAAATTCTAATTGTTCATGTCCCTTCATCAGATTGTTAACATACATTCAAGATATCATCTTAGAGTGGCAGTTTATTCTGGCAAAGTTGAGAGATACCTGGGTCTGAGAAATAATATTTTTATTTCACAAGCAGATACAAAAGTTTCACATTTGCATTTGTTCCTATGTCCCCCAAAATGACAAAGAAACAATTCAACAATGTCCTAGTTGCTAGCTGCTAGTTTTGCCCTTTATAAGGGCTTTGCCCTTCAGGAGGTTTGCATCTCAGCTGAAAAATTAATGTCAGTAAATACCAGTTTTAAACAGATCAGGTTTAAATTTTAGTGTTCTTCAAGTAAATCTTCCCAACCATTGCCTCAGAGGGAGCCATAATCTTTGTTAAACAGCTCAGATATTTATTCATCCTTTTTCCTACAAAGAGACATCACCGATCGTTTGTCTTCCCAAAGTGTGCTTGTTATTTTTCTTAAAGTCCTTGCAAAGATAGTCCAAAAAATAGTTTATGCAAGATGTGGAAAAATAAATGAAGAAGCCCATCAGGAAATGTTGCCTGTCAGGGCGCAACAGTATTTTAAAACTATATGGACTACTGGCCCAGCCATTATGGAAAACAGTGTGGAGGCTTCTCATAAAATTAAAAATATAACTACTATAGTATTCAGCAACTCCTGTTTTGAGTATATATTGAAAGAAAATTATATCAGTATTTCAAAGTGACTTTTGCAATTCAAGTTTAATACAGCATAATTCTTAAAAGCTATGACAGGAAGACAACTGAAATATCCATTCATGGATAAATGGATAAATGCATTTTGTTGTGTATGCACTGTAATATTGTTCAGCCATAAAAAGAAGAAAGTCCTTGTATTTAAACAATATAAACAATCCCAGAGGATACTATACTAAGTAAAAAAAAAAAGCCAAACATAGAAGAGCAAATAGATTATTTCACCTATACATAGGTCCTAAAGAACTAGAACACAGAGATACAAAAGTAAACAGTGGGAGGTAAGATTTGATGGGTGGGACACAAATAGAGATACTGGTCCAAAGATACACACTTTTAGTTATGAAACGAACAGGTTCTGGTGATCAATGTAGCTGGGGGTCGATGTTGCTTCATTTCATTACTGCTGGTATCATAAAAACATTGCACTTTAATTTATAAATAACGTAATTTTATGGATCACAGTTATGGAGATAATGTTATCACAGATAAGACTCTGGCAGGGTGAATATTAAGTAAGAGTCCCGTTTCTGCTCACGGGCTGGTGCTGTGAAGGCTCTGTCCTCATATTGCAAAAGGACAAAAAAAAAAAAAGGCTGAATTTACTTTTTGGGGGCTCTTTCACATGGATGCTAACCCTCCTCCCGAGGGTGACAGCCTCCCGACCTAACCGTCTCCTGATGGCCGCTACCTCCCAGCACTTACTATTACATTAGGAAGTTAGTCTCAACATGAGGAGGCAAGAGGGCTGGGGATTGGGCTCAGCAGTAGAATGCTTGCCAAGCAAGCTGCAAGCTCTGGGTTCAGTCCTTGGCATCAGAAACAAAAAATAGACCTCCACTAAAAAATAATTCAATATGAGGAGGCACGCAAATGTTCCAGCACAGCTGCTGTGTTAAGTACATTGTCTGTGGTGATCATTAGACAATGTTCTCAAATAACAAACCATCACATCGTACACTTCAAGTATGTATTTCCAAGGTCCTTTTGCTATTTGATGTTTCAAACCATAAAATAAAACATTGGAATAAGGTATCTGCTGAGTTAAGGTGCCACTCAAAATTGTTGACCTCAGTGCAGGCGACAGCTCAGTGGACTAAAGCACTCGCCTAGGCAAGCTCAGGCAAACGCAGGGACTGAGGTTCGAACCCCAGCACCATATGTCGTGCCAGCCCTGCCCCCAGGGTGGGCTGAGCCAGGCAAAGTCCAGGTGTGGTGGCACACTCCTGTAATCCCAGCACTGCGGAGGCTGAAAACAGGAGGATCACCACAAGTCCGAGCTGTGTAATGAGATCCTGCAACAACCATATATATATTTGTTCACCTCTAAGTTGGAAAATATTCCTTACATGCAATAAAACAGATGTAATATAATGGGAGAAATAATAAAAGAGGTATATTAAAATTAAGAACTTAAACAAGCTACCTCAGTCTTGAGATAAACAGCCTGTCTGGTTAAGGTCAGCTGCTAGTCACTAGGCAACCTTGTGTCATGTGTCATGAACTTTGCAAAAGTATAAATAAAGGACTTTTTGTTGTGAAAAATAAATAAAGATAAAATAAAATTAAGAGCTTCACATCAGAAGACTCACAGGGTAAAATACAGACAGGGAATTGGTATAAAAATGAGAGACAAAACTAGTTATGGTGGCTCACACCTGTAATCCTAGCTCTGGGAAGGCTGAAACAGGAAGATCAGTATGAGTCCAAGCTGCACAGTAAGATCCTATACCAACTACATAAATAAATAAATAATAATTTTAAAAAAGACATATAAACAGAAAAAATATAACCAAAAAAAATTAGTACCTCAAAGAGAGTTCTAAGTTTATTTTACAATTATTTCTAACAGCCAAGACATATAAATAACCTGAGTAGCCCTCAAAAATGTTTTATATTCAGTGTATAAATACACAGGCTGAAAACAGGAGGATCACCACAAGTCCGAGCTGTGTAGTGAGATCCTGCAACAACCATATATATATTTGTTCACCTCTAAATTGGAAAATATTCCTTACATGCAATAAAACAGATGTAATATAATTCCTTACATGCAATAAAACAGATGTAATATAATGGGAGAAATAACAAAAGAGGTATATTAAAATTAAGAACTTAAACAAGCTACCTCAGTCTTGAGATAAAAATTCTGTTACACAGAAATTAGAAAAATACAAATAAGTGAAATATGGGCAAAATAGTAGAATCTTCAAAAACGAGATCATCCATTGACTAATATACATATGTGAAAATAGTTCAACTTCATTAGTCACCAGAGAAACATAAATACAGTTTGGTATAACCTATAGTAGCTAAGAGACTGACAGAAAAATGATAACAGTACTAAAGCAGGGTGTTCAGACCCATGAGAATTCATATACTGATGGTGAGCACGGTGATTTGCACAAACATTTTAGAAAATTATTTGGCAATATAATCTAAACTGGAAGATATTTAAATATGCAATGCACAAATTCCACTATTATGTACATATAAACAGGAATTTGTACATGTGTTACCAAAACATTTTCAAATATTTACATATCAGAATTATTTCTAATATCCCATATATACATTTAAAGTTGCATGATTAAATGAATTGTGTGACATTTGCACACTAGAATTTAATGTTAAGAAATTGGTCCATAACAACATGAAAAAATATGAATAAGTGAAAATCAACATATGGCACATAAAAAAACCATTTTCAAAGCAGCTTCTACTCTGCTATATTTATATAAAGTATAGAAAGGATAAAAGTGTTCTTTGCTACTTTATGTCAGAATAGTGCTCATGCTTCAAGAAAGTGCCTGGTGGAAACCATTAAGACATCTGTATGAGCCAAAGATGTTCTGGTTTTCATCTATAAGACTTCATTTAAATGAGTATTTTTAAAAAATATTTTTTTACTGTTTTACCCATTTATGACCTGTTTAAATGAAATAAGATAGGCAATTATTCTAAAAGTTGAAGAATCTAAAATTTAGATTAATGACTTAGTGTCCACAGGGCAAATCCTTTGACACTTTGCTTAGTATTTAAAAGTAAGCTGTTATTTCTAGGCCAAAATCTAAGAGGTAACCAATATACAACTTATAATGAAAATGTAGAATTATGGTAAAGAGATTAATTCCCCCAAAATGATGACAATTGTATATATATGTACACCAAATGGTGTACCCAAGTATATAAACCAAAATCAACATGGCATAAAATACAATTTAGAGGGGTAATTTTATATCCTACTGTCATGAACAGGTAAGCCAGGCCAAAGCAGCAGCAACAACAACGATATATCAGAGGTAACTCACACCGCAAAACTAATGGATTGATCAGATGTCTGCAGGATGCTGCACCCAACAATCTTAGAGTACACATTTATTCCAGCAGCTCTTGGAGCTTTCTCCAAAACAGATCCTTTAGGCCATAAGGTACGTCTCAATAAATACAAAAGAAATGAAATAATCTCACACATCCTTTCAGATTATAATGGATAGAAGGAGATGTCAACAGAGGAAACCACAACACTTCATAAACACATGGAAATTCAATAACACATCCTCAAATGATCAATGAATCATAGAAGTTTCATAATTCCTAGAAGCAGAAAAGAATAGAAATAACATATATCAGACTCTTGCACACATTAAACTAAGTTTAGTTTTTGTTTTGTTTTGTTTTTGCTTTTGTTTTGTTTTGTTTGCAATCTCACTGCGCAGCTCAGACTCTTAGTGATCCTCCTGTTTTCAGCTGCCCTAGTGCTGAGATTACAGGCATGTGCCACCAGGCCCAGACTAAGTTTCTAGCTGTGAGTGTATACATTAGAGAAACAGAATGATCCCAAGGAAATAACTGGCTGATGGATCTCAAGATTATAGACAAACAAGAATAAATGAAACTGAGATTAATAAAATATAAAGGATTAATGAATCAGCTTGTTTTACAAATAAATAAGATTGATAACTTAGACTAACATAGTATAAGAGAGAAGAGCCTTACTGATGTAATTAAAAATAAAAAAAATGTAAAGTTGCAAGAGGCACTACTGAAGTCTAAAGAATTTTAAGAAACTGTTTTAAAAATGTATATACCAATATATTGGATAATCTATAAGAAATGAAAACTTCTCTAGATACACATAACCTACTCAAGTCAAATGAAGTATAGGCTATGAAACAATGTTAATTAAAATTGTATTCACTAAGAAAAGCCCAGTAACCCAATAGATATCTCTCAGTTTTTGCCAGAAATTTACATAAGGAACAACTCAACTATTCCTCAAAACATTCCATCCAATATAAAGGGAAGAAATGCTTCCAAAGACTCTCCATTAAGGCATAATTATCCTGCTAGAAAAATTTGGAGAAAGATTTAAATAAAAAGAATAGAACTATAAAATTCTGGTTGAACATAGATGCAAGAATCCTCAAAAATATACTTGCAAATGAAATTCAACAAATCAATAAGAAGATCATACCTCACAACCATATTGGCTTTATCCCAGGGATACAGGATAATACAACATATGCAAATTAATAAATGTAATACACCACATACGTAGAATCAAGGATAAAAATCACATAGTCATCTGAATAGATGCGGAAGTGATTATTGGCAAAATCCAACACTGCTTTGTGACAAAATTTCTAATGAAAATAAGTATAGAAAATTCTCATTCCTGTATATGACAAACACACAACCAGCATCTTACTGAATAAGAAATATTAAAATAATTTTCTCTGAAATAAGAAATAAAATAAGGATGTTTATGTCCACCACTGCTGCTTAGCACAGAATTCCAAATTTTAGCCAGGCCAATCAGGCAGGAGAAAGACATGAAAGGAATATGAATAGGAAAGAAGTTAAATTATTTCCATTTGCAGATGACATGATTCTTTACACCAATGATAAAAAAAAAAACTGGACCAGAATTCTCTTAGAACTGATGAACAAATTCAGCAAATTGACAGGATACACAATTAGTACACAATCCTGTATTGCCAACAATGAATCTACCCTTAAAGAAATGAAGAAGAAAACAATTCACTTCATGATAGCTTCAAAATATTGAATATTCATAAATCAATCTAACAGGAAGGTAAAAAGATTGTATTAGGAAAACTATAGAACTCTGAAGGAAGTTATTAAAGAGGACCTTAGAAGTTGGAAAGAATTCCATGCTCTTGAATAAGTAGAATTAATAGTAAAATCACCATATTTCTGAAAACAAGGTATAGATTTAATGTAATCCCTACTAAAATACCAACAACAATCTTCACATAACTAGAAAAATTAATCTTAAAATTTATAGGGAACCAAAAGACACCAAAACAGCCAAATTTAGAAACTTCTTCTCGTTTGTTTCCTCTTATAGGGATGGGGGCCCCATAGGTTGGGAAAAATAGCATGAAGGCGTCATTAAGCTTTGTTAAAAGTTAATGGCATTTTATAATTTACAATGGTAGATTTGGTGTGCAGATACTAGGATTTTTGAAAACTGGAGAAAAATGCTCTCATGATATATTTGAGGCTAGTATCCATGATTTATAGATTTATCATTTCTCTTAAATTCTGTCTCTGGGTCTTCAATACTACCAATATTGTCACTCTTATCACCGCACCACTAATGCATTCAGTACAGATAGAATTACTGCCTCCACTCAGCACCTCACACTCCAGCGTGTGAGAAAACACTCCCCCACTAGCACTTGCCATTCAGGTACACTGTCTCTGGATAGAACTTAATGGTTCTTGTAGATTTACACTGATCATTATTGTGGGCATGAAGGAGACATAGGCATGTCTCTAAAAACCTAAAAATTCTGTGATTTGTCTAAAATGAGCTGAATACAGGGATAGGTGGGTAGGCTTTATGAGCCTCCATTTTCTTTCCTAGTGTACTTTTTCAGTGGCCTTGGAACTGCACCGGTGTCAAATAAAAACAATCCCATTTTCCAACAGGATCATTTGCCCAGAGTCTTGCTTTCACAATGCCCCTGAAAGACCTGACCTATCATGTAGTAATACAGTATTCCCCTGACACTAACCGTAAAGGCATGCGAGCAGCCTGGGTGCCTAGCAAGGTACAGAAAATATGTGTATTAGCCCAGAAACCCAGTGCTCTGGGATACTGAGGAGAGAGGATGAAAAGTTTGAATTCAGCCTGAGTAACTTAGCAAGAACCTGTATCAAAAGTAAAAACATAAGAAAAAAATTGCTGGGACTGTAGCTCAGTGTGAAGGTACTAGTTTCAATCCCCACAACCTCCAAAAGAAAACCTGTGATGTTGACACAATGGAATAGTGTTACCTAGATGGAAAGCATGAAATCATGGCATTTGAGTGAGAATGGGTAGAGCTAGACAGTTTGTAGGGGTTTCAGTATAAGACAGGACAACAAGGCACAGGGGTGTGGCAGAAGAAATTTGCTCATGGTGTGGAGCTCAAGAAGCAGGGAGGCAAGAAGAGAAGCTGGGGAAGGAGAGACATCCTTCCTGGCCACACTCCTAGTAGCCAGTGTCTTCTGAACAGACCCTCAATTCTAACAGCAAGTCCCTTTCCAAAAAACCCTACCTTTTAGCATATGAGGCTTTGAGAGAAACAACTAGAAATAAGCCACAACCTTCTACAGAGTGCTGACTTTAATTCTGTTGAGACTCCCATTTTTCTTTTGAAAGTGGTAGCAGTTTTCTACTTAGTTTGGTAATTAAGGCTTTTTGTACTTGAAAAATTTGCTACTGTGATAGTGCCATTAACATATATCAGACCCTTGGTACTACTCCTATCACTATGTTAGGTTATATAAAAATAAATACTTTGTATTACAATAAAAGGTACTCATCATGTGACCTTACAAATTAGGATTATTCTGGATTGTCTTGGTGGGCCCAGTGTTCCTGTGTGTCAGAAAAGCAAGCCAGAGAGCTGAGATGTAAATGGCAGGTAGGATGTTCAAGCATAACAGTCATTTTTGGTGCTTGCTAGCTTTTAATGCATGGGAACCCTCAACTACCACAGGGGCTGGGACCCACAGCACAGAAGATGCAGATTCTCCGGAGAAATTAGTCTCCTATATAGTGTTTGACAGAACTGGAAAAATCGAGCTTCATGTACAGGAGAATAGTGGGTGTGGGTAGCAATGGTGGTCTCTGGATTGGAGAGGGGAGTGAGTGGTATAATGTTGGGAGCCTCAGAAGCTGCAAAATTAGTCTAATGTGTGTAAGCAGGACTAGGCCTCAGTGCCTAAAGCAAACAAGCTACCTCAGTCCTGAGATAAGCATCCTGGCTGGTTAAGATGGGCTATTAGTCACTAGGCAACTTTGTGTCACCTCTTACTAACTTTGCAAAGATATAAGTAAACATCTGTATTGTTTTTCTGGTGGGTTTGCCTCACCAACCAGGCAAACCAGCCACCACCTAGCCCAGCTTTTGTCTTCTTGTCTATCTTTTTCACACTCCTGCTGCTGTTTCTCACTGGGTAGAACCAATCACACTCAGACCAATAGATCCCTACAGTAAAAAGACATGGAGTGGGAGAAATGAAAAAGGATGACAGAGTAAACTCCCTCTGAGCTCATAAAGAGGAGCATTTCGGAGACCTCCAAACTCAGATGAGCTCACTGGGGAGAGTCAAACCCAGATGCACAACAGAGGACAGAACTCTGGCCAGATGGGGCACTTCACCTGTGTACCAGACTGCACTTCTGGAAAACTGTCTATAGGAGTCTGATCACAGTACTTTGAGTCCTGTTGCCCAGTGCCATTCCATGAAAGGTCAGGCCTCTAAGAACACTGCAGTGTATCCTAGTTCTCCTTATGCTCTGAAACTGGCGTTATATACTTCTGGCTCTTCCCTAAAGTCAAAGGATCATGAAAGGTAAATGTTTTGAACTGACTTAGGTCCCTGAGTCAGCCACATCAGCATAGCTAAAGGACTTCTAGAACTGCTTCTTAAAGTGGCAAGAATGATGGGATAAATTTGTTGTAGTTATGGGGAATATATTGAGGGGAATTAATGGGAATGAAGCTTTCGCTGTAATAAAATTTTAATATTCACCATGTATGTTAGTAATGCTGTAAAACAGATTAAGATGCATCAAATTCTGAGGTTAAGAGGGAAGTGTAAGTCTTAAATAGGTATAATAAAAAGTGGCTAAATACTCATTAGTTCATCATCATTCTTGGTTCTTTTTTATGTCTACATTTTTTTTCTTTTCTTTCTTTCTTTATTTGGTACAGGGTATTGCTAAGTAGCTCGGATTCTTAGTATCCTCAATGCAGCCTCCCCAGTTCTGGATAAAAGGCATGCACCACCACACCCAGTTCAGGGACCCGGTTCAGGGGCCCACATGGCATGCAGTACTGGGGGATTGAGCCAGGGTCCTTGCCCTTGTCAGGCAGGCACTTAGATTGCTAAACTATCTCCCCAGCTTCCATTCTCCCCAGCCCCCATTTTATTTTTCAGAAATGTAAAGAACAGCTTTTATAAAAAGGAGAGTATGGAAAACTGATAAAACACTCAGAGAGTAACTGCTAAGCCAAAGGTTGGTTCTTTTAAAAGAAGTAATAAGATACTGTGAGATTGCTTGTGCAATATTTCTTATACTTGTTTAGCCCTTGCATGTTGTTCTAAGAACTAAAGCTTAGATTTTCATAATATTAACTGCTAGATATGCTACACTTTAGTAGAAAATTCACATAGCTTTTATTCAAGAATTGCCTGAAATATATTTGTAAGAGCTTATTCCACTGAGCCATCTCCCCAGCCTTGTATTCATTTTTAAGTCCATCTAATAAATTGTGTATTTTTTCTATGGTAAAAATAAAACAATAATGAAATGAAATAAACTCTGAAAAATCAATAAGGAAAATTATATCTTAATTATGTAGGGGATAATTGGAAAGTATATATGTATATAAGTTGTTATGCCTCACTTCCCAAGAGCCATGCCTTTGAGAAATTCATTATCACGTGATTCCATCTTCTGAAGACATCACAAAGTATATTAATGCACACCTAGATGTAAGCTATGTTAAGGAGCACCTGCCATGCAAGGCAGCTAGTACCACTACTGTCACACGTGAAGGCCATCACTGGCCAAAGTGTTGTGCAGAGCGTGACAGCATCTTGAGACTATGCAATGAGCAGACACCTGACGGTGTCATGAGTTAGTAAACCTGCAGAACTCAAGACAAAGCCTGAAAACAATTACTGCTTTGTAGTCATTTATAAAAGACAAAGATTGTATTGCAGATAAATACTAAAAAAGATTGTTTTTCTGATGAAAGCTGTTCAAAAGGTAGCAATATGGCAAAAATGTAATTACATCCTTTCCTCATCCCACACAATAAATTGTTCTCTGAGGTAACAAACACCTAAGCACAGAAACTAATTATGAAACATTCAAAAGTTGTAATAGGATGAGGGGGTCATTTCTTTTCAAAGTAACATGAAACAATGTTAAAAAGAAAATATTCATAAGCCATTCTACATTAAAATAAACCTAATATAAAGAGACATTAGAATCAATCCTAAGAATGAAACTCAATAGGTGGGCAAAGGGGAGGTACTTAGGAAACTGCAAATAGTAAAGTCTAGGGCACTTTCTAGGATCTGTTTCAGGTCTTATATAATCAGTTTAACAAAGACTACAACAAGCTGCATAAGTTTGACATGGATTTCACATGCATGTGATATGTCACAAGAAGACAAGTTTGAAAAGACCATAAAATGTCTGAGAAATCAAAAATACACAGTCACATAAAGGTTCATCATATTTGTAGATGATAAAACTCATCACGACAAAGATGAATATTTTCTCAAATTAATCTGTAGTATTCCATCAAAATTGCATGCTTTATTTTTTGGTGGAAGACAGGAACAAAACAAAAAATTAAAAGTTCATCTGAAAGTTAAAAAATACTGAGACAAATATAGATATTTATCCAAAGATACTTAACAACAAAAGAACAATAGGAATAGCTACCATTACTTGACATGAATGCATGTTATGAAACTGCAACGTTGTCATAATAAAGGCCAAGTAATCACAATAAAAGAAAAATTCAAAAACAGATCCCTGTGGATAGAAGGATTGTTTATTCTGCGAAAAGTTGCAGGAAGGTCTACGAAAACCCAAACGTGAAGAATAACATAATAAATGAACTGAGTAAACAATGCGATCACAAGACAGACAGTGGAGGATGGATCGCAGACCATATTTAGAGTGCAGAGAGTATGAGGCCCTGGGTTCAAGTCTCCACATTCAGGAAAGGGTTAACAGGATGAGATGTTGGAAGTAGAGCAGGGGCTCCCGGCTGTCCCCTCTACCCTTGGGCACCCTGAAAACCACCTACCCGTGCTTCCAGTCTCTCCGAAAGTCATAGTGGGATGAGAGACTTCTAGTTAACAGAGGAAACAGCCACATAGAATAAGTAGGGAAGCTGCAGCACATTCAAGATAGAGTGCAAGGGTGCAGCAGGGGTGTGAGCTAAAAAGGAATAGTAAGCACAATAAAAGCAAAATTCATAAGCAAATCCCTGTGGATAGAAGGATTATTTATTCTCTTTAAGAGTTGCAGTGAGGTGTACAAAAATCCAACAATGTGAAGAATAATAAGAAAAATGAACTGCATTCATAGGCACATGCATTCATAATCTATAACAAATATGGTGCTAATGATAGATAAAACAAAAAAGAAAAATCAACCACATCAAACAAGTAGGAAAGCTGAGGCCTGTCTGGGTATGGTGGTTTCCTATGCTCATCCAAGCATTTCCTGCACTTCTCTTCCTGCATATCAGAAGAGAATGCATTAAAAGTCAGTGGTCCCTGTTTTTCCTTGGAAGAGATTTGCCACTATTCTTTGCCCACTCGTTGGCTGACACTTGACATTTGGATTCATTCTAGCCTGCATCAGGGAATTTATAGGGCCACACTCACAGAGCCCCGGCAGGCATTGTGGGAGCTCGGCACCTCCCGAGCCCTTGCACCCAGGCCATTGCACTGACAGCTCCACATTTACTAACTCTTTCTGGAAGAAGCTGGCCCATGCAAGAGTGTCCCAGTTCTAATGTATACCATTTGAGGGTCACATCCTAAGCCTCTCCTGGCAACAGTAGGGACTGGGCATGTGGAAATCACCCTACCCAAAAGACAAACAAGAGGAATTTTATGATGTGCAACAACTTCTATGGGCTACCGCCCTCAGCATGAGGGCAAAGAAGTGAAGCACCAGTTCCTGTCTATTCTGAGAAGCAGGTTACAGCACACAGGTCCAGGAGCTGCTGTGCAGTCAGCATTCAAATCAACTTGCATCAGGCATTTAATGCCCCAAACAGCAGATGTCCTTGAGTCGGAGCACTGCTGTTAGAATGACTATCAGCAAGATGGCAAAGGCTAACACATGTTGCACAGGATATTGAAAAAGAGGAGGCTCTTGTACACTGTTGCTTAGAATACAAATTTAGTTCAGCCATTTACAAACTACTATGGAAGTTCTTCAGAAAAGCTAAACAAATATGATCCAGCAATCACCATATGGGGTATGTATCCAAAGGAATTAAAATCAGGATTCCTAATAGATAGTGCCTGCCCTTGTTCACTGTAGCACTGTCCTCAGTGGCCAAGACACACAGATGACTTGAGGGCATCATATGATATATCAGGAGATTCCTGACAGTCCCAGGGCATCCAGCACCTACCTAGAGAGGCCAAACACCCACCCTATGATTCTCTTTTGGAGGAGAGGACCTAAGGCTAACATGCACGAGACACTTCACAAGAACAGAGGCAAACAAGCTGTGGGCAACTGATATCACCTCCCTGGGTCAGGGATTTCTGAACCTCATGACCAGGATGGTGAGAAGACATCACCCTATAAATCCAGCAGGGGTGGGATGCAATTCAGGGATATTATGCTAAGGAATCTATTGCCTGTGAAAAACAAAAAGAGTATAAATTCAAAGTACTTTTTCTATCTTTTTTTTTTTTAACAAAGGGTTGTTATTCTGTTCTGCTTCCCTCTTCTGTGAAATGTTTACAAACAAATCCGAACCTTAAAAAATGTTGTGCAGCATTTAAAGGAAAATAGTGATAAAATACTATGTCTGTTTGAAATGTACTATGGGAAACAAACAGTTGATAACGGTGTAGAGAGAGAAAGTTACACTTTAGGAAGGCAGGCAGGGAGCTGGGATTTTAGAGTCATTTCCAAATCCAGGAGGAGTTAGGTTAGCAGCCAAGACAGGGCTCTGGATTTAAGAACCCGCTTGCTATAGTTTAGAAAGCTCAGTAGCAAATGGTGACACTTCACGACACAGGAGAAACTGGGGACCTATGGAAGTCCTCACATGGAGCCAGGATTCTCTGAAGATGCTCCCCAAACGTCATGACACCTTCTGGGGAGAGGCACAGCTGCAGTCGCAGAGCTGACCGGTAAGAACTGCCGGCCCGGGGCTGGGAAAGAAGTCGCAGAGGCCCAGCTGCTGACCATAACCCACTTCAGAGAGCGGAGGGGACTGAAAGCCCTGGTGCCCCCTGAGCGCGCTGGCGCCCATTGGAGGGACATCCAGGCCACAGCCAGTTCGAGCTAGTTCCATTCAAGCACCCTCTCTGCCCCATCTCAGCACATCGGGTCCCACACACTCACCACGTCCTGGCTCCTGGAGTGTCCCACATGCTTTCCAGGGATCTCGCAGTTCTGCAGATCACAGAGCACAAGCCCTGCCACAGCCACCCGGGCGCCAAGCACAGGAGGGGTGCGCCGTTGGGGGCATAGATCTGACAGCTCCGGAAATAAAGGGCTCTGAGGTGGGAGAACCCGCCCCCGCTTCTCCTGCTGACGGCCTGATTGGGCAGTTCTCAGCCCAGTGTCGTTGATTGGATGAAGATTCAGGCCGTGCCCTGGGAGCGTGCCCTTGAGAGGCAGTACCTGCCTTCTAACCCGAGTCTCAGTGAGGCCAGAATAACAGGTTGTTGGCTGCAGCATTTTTATTTTGTTTTATTTATTGGCTTTGTGTTGGAGAAGGAATACAGAGCTCTGGTTGTAGTTATTTAAAAGGGTTCCTAATCGTCTGCCAGGAGGAACATTTGGGTTTTACCTTGAATGTACGTTCATCTCAATGTAAAATTACATATGTATTATTCACAAATAGGAACAATATGACAATAATTTCTAATATTAAATTTCCCTTATGTTTTCTAGTCTCTGGTCTTGCTAGGAGCTTGAGCCTTGAAATGGGAAGTCATTCGCTAAGGTAGCCATGTCCAATACACATCCTTGGGAAGCACAGTGCAATTTTAAAGGGTCTAGCATTCAAATTTAGAAACAAAATTAAGAAGTTCCCCTGCCGGGCGCCCTGAAGCTATGATGCTCCTACAGTCTGGGCTGTGAGTTGGCTGCTCACCCGCCCTTGGTCTGTGGTGCATCTCCCGCCAGGAGGACTCCACTTAGCACTCCCAGAGATCAAGATGTGCTGGGAGGAGTGGTGGGGGCAACAGCATTCTCTGTAAACAGAGGACTTATGCTGCACTGTTCAGAAGTTCAGAACTCCTGCAAGAGAGCATTGATGTCCTCGTGCACTAGTCACCTGTGTTTTCTGTCTGGGCTCCAAATAGGAAAACAAAACTTCAGGCTTCCAGCTGGTGGCTGAGCGTGCACGGGAGGGTCTGGGCAAAGAAAAGCTCATTTTGAGTCCTGTGTTCTCCTGTGGTGCTGGCAGAAGGGCAAGGCACTCTCCTTCGATGCAAAATTTAATGAACTACCAAAACCTTCGCTGATCAAATGAGATCATATTGATAAAAGGAAAACTAGTTTGAGTATGGTGTCACAGCCTTGTAATTCCTTAGCGTTTGGAACTCTGAAGCAGCAGAAATGCAAATTCAAATCGAACCTGGGCAATTTAGCAAGATGCTATTAAAGGAAAGGAAAGAAGGAAGGAAGGAAGGAAGGAAGGAAGGAAGGAAGGAAGGAAGGAAGAAAGAACGAACAAACGAACGAACGAACGAAAGAAAGAAAGAAAGAAAGAAAGAAAATAGAAAGGCAAACAAGCAAAAAAGAACAAAATGTGAAAAGGGATGGGGTATATCCTGGTGATAGAAGACTTGGTTGTGGGAGGCCTTGAGTTCAATCCCCAGTACTGTGACAGAAAATTTAAAGGGTGAATTTGGTTGTAATAATCTGACATATCAAAAAATTACCATTATTATAAGCATTCAATCTACTAATTAACTAGAAAGATAGATAGATAGACAGACAGACAGACAGATGCTACATCTTCACAACTCAAAACTCTAGACTATCTCAGTTCAAAGCAGCTACATTCCAGCTTCACAATTTATGACTCCCCTACTTCCTGAGAGGCAAAGGGCCTAAATTACTTCCTACTTATGCCAGAGGTAAGGGAATGCACTTTTAAAAACCAAGATTTCTCCTTTGGCTTGATAATTTAAAAGAAAAGTTTCCAAAAGTTTCAAAACATAAATGATTGATTTCCCTCTGCTGAAAGGCGTAAGTCCATCCTTCATTCAGAGGACAGACTGTAAACAGAGATGGGGACACAGGAGAAGAGAAACCCTTCTCTTCAGATCTGTTCAGAGCCTTGAATTACAGAGTCTCAATCAAGAGAAATTTCTTGGTTTAGTACTTGTGCTTGGGTCTAACCATCAGACTGTGGATGCCTGTTTTCTCCTGTGGTGTGGGGTTCTGTGTGATCTATTCACCTATGTATACATGTCTGTATTTCTGTATAATTTGACACCACCTAATGAAAGATCTGTACCTATAGGAAAAGTGCTGTTTGCCAGATAACTTGTAATCAATGTCATTGAAACTTGGCATCCTGCCTATTATGGACATACTAGTTATCTACCGGTGGGTAGCAAGCACCTCCAAAATTTGCTGATAGCTCATGATCAGGCTGATAAACAACTTAGTCTGGACTTAGCTGGTCTCCTTCTAATGTGTGTGCTTCCCTCATGTTTGACAAGCAGACAGCTTAAGAGGGTGAGCTAGCTGTAAACCAGGGCCCCTTGCTTCCCCACCCTATAATTTTTCATCCTCAAGGATGCTCATATGAACTAAGTCTCAGAGGTGGAAATATCAGGGTTCTAAGTAAAATAGTCAAAACATTCAAGACCTTCCCACCCTAAGTTCCAGATTAGTAGATGTTTTCATAGCCATAACTTTATATAAGCCACAGCAAATAAGGCCAGGACAGATTTAACATCTGGAGAATAGTTTCAGCTCCAGTGGTAGCAGCAGTAAAAAACATCTCACCAAGGCTACAGACACAGGGAAGACTGAAGAATGGTTGACGTTGTTTGGACCCATATTAATCTACCTTTCCTTATAGATGAAGTTTATACAACTGTTCCACTCAAGGAACTTGAGCAAAGCCCCACAATTACTAAGCACCTAGGCTAGGACTATGGATCAACTCCACCTGACCCCCAAGGTGAAACACCTCCACCAGAACACATTTAACTTGCTTCATCCTTTCAGGACTTAGATAATGAACTTATTCAAAACAGCAGGATTGGGCCAGAGAGGTAGCTCAGTAGAATAAACGCTTCCCTGGCAAGCGTAAGGGCCTGAGTTCAATCCCCGATTCCANAAAAAAAAAAAAAAAAAAAGCAGGCTCCATGCCCATCTGCTGCTCTTTACCACTGGGGACGATTTCTTTAAGAAAATCCTTCTAAAGCACCTGGGAAGGACTTAGAATAAGTAGAGAAGTGGCTGATGACTGAATCTAGGAAATGAGGGAATGATCATGTATTTTTCATTTGTTATCATAGGCCAACTTTGAAAGCTCATACAATGCAGCCCACAAGCATGCAAATTTTTTCAGTCATTTTGGTATTTGTTCAGCTATCTGTGATTTACAGTATAAATAAAATCAGATTACTTGGCTTGAAGCAATACTTTATTTTGAAAGCAAGTGACATAAAGACCTGCAAAGTGTCTACTGAGAATGTGTTTCCCCTTGCTGTGACTCGGCTAAACAGCTGAATAAGTCTTAAAGTTGTTCTTTAGTTTTAACCAATCAAAACTGTTCATTTGGGCTGAGCCCAAACACTATAATTGTAAATGAATATCTTTGTTGAACTCCTTTTAAGTGGCTTCTTACATGAATGTAAGTCATTTGCTGCTGAGATATAGCCTTCCAGGCTTACATATACTATATGCTTGGCATCATTTGCTGGATCCAACCTCCACTACCCATTTTGCTCCTGAATGAATCTGGTCCCATACTAATGTTGCCAGGTTCTGGAGATGGTGCTGGGTACTCCTACCTTGGTGACATTGTTTTGGGGGAGCATTTTGTTGGTAAAAAATTGTATAATAAAAATCATATCTCTTATCAAGTTCAGGAAAATAAAACAGACCTAGGAGGTCATCCAGGGTTTAGGATGCAGATAAGTACTTGAAAATACTGACATCCATCTATCAAGCATATGAGCAAACGTGTCCCACTTTAAAACAGAACAAAACTCTCTGGTCACTCTGAGATACTAAGGAGAGATTTTCTGTAAGTAGCTGATATTTCAGTTCTCCTCACCGTGCAGCACGCACACAGAAAAGCCTGTGCAAAGCACTCATGCAATGCTACACAATCCATGCAAATAGAATGTGCAGGAATATCTGAGCAAGTAGGACCAGTTTTGCTCACGCCCCTTTTCATCCCTTTCTCATTCCTTCCTTCTCTAAGTTAGTGCAGTTCTTAGCAGCTAACAGATAAATCTGTCTTTTGGAAAATTGCTTTATTACAGACCTTTCTAGGTATGTGTAAAATAAACAGAATAGAATAATAGGCATAGTATTCAGACTACAAAATCTAATAATCATGCACTTTTTAAATGTTTAACACATCAAACTATGCCCCACTCTTTGACTTAATTTCTTAGTCCTTTCAGTTTGGTGACATCAGATATACGTATACATTGAAAGACACAGATCTGGGCTGTACTGTTTTGACAAAAATACCCATATAACCATCTTCATTTGAGGAACTTTGCATGAATTCTTTTGTGTTCCTTCCCAAACAAAATTTTTCTCCCTATAGAGATAAATTACTCTTATGTTTTATTTTTTCACTGTAGGTTCATTTTTGCTGGAGGTCAGACAACCTGTATTATCTGGTGTCTCAGGACAATGCTTATGAGCCTGATATGGAAGAAGGCTTCAGCAACATTCCTCCACATTGCTTAGTACTATCGTTTGGTGCGAAGTTCTGCAGCATGTTCTTGTGGTGGCCCATTTTTCCCACTGATGGACACAGGGGTTGGTTATTTTCTGATTTTTTTGTCATTATGTATCTGTGAACATTCTTCAACACATAAATTTTGTGTTCAATTTCATTCTTCTTTTAGCACATAAGTGATACACACTTGGTCCTTTTGTGATTACTAGAGATGTTTGTAATATGTAACTTGGGCATATTGCATATAACCTACTTAGCGCTAACACTATATTCTTTTTTTTTCTTCTTTTTTCTCATCCACCACATCAGTCAACACTATATTCTTTTAATAAATATAAAATATAATTAGAAAACCATTCAATTTATCTCTTTCAATCATTCATGATCCTGGAATAAAGTTTATATCTGTACATTATACTGTAAATTTCCTAGTAGTGTTTGAAATACAGTGTTTGCTTTGTATTTTTATACATCTCTAAAGAATTATATACAGAATCCATGCATGGTGGTGAACACCTTTCACCCAAGAAGTCCAGGAGGGTAATGTAGGAAGAGTCAAAGCCTGAAACCTGAAACTTTCCTTCTGTGTCTGCATTCATTTCCTGGTGCGAATGATATAAGGATTAGACACAAATTTTTATGGCCAGTATGTGGCCTTGTAAAAGAACATTTTATTGGTTTATTATGTTCATCATATTTTCAATGCTCTCGTATCTGCCTGTTAAAAGACTATACTGATACTCTTTTTAATTCCAACACCATCTGGATTCATGCTAGCTTTCACTTTTCCGTATATGCCCCTTTTCTTTTAGTAAGAAAACTTCTTCCCATTAACCACAATTCAATTGTTCAGTTTTAGCATGCACATTACATAGCTTCATAATTACTAGCTCATACCACTTTTCTAAAGAAAATGCCAGTATACCTTGTAGTAGTGCACAGCCACACCCCAAGGAAGACCAGAGACTGAAAAGAGGATTTGAGTGTTCATTGTATCTCATGGGATCTTGTCCTGGAGATACACTCAGCCTTAGAGCCAGTAGGTGGAGGGACCTCCGGGGATTATTCAAGTAGCTATCCCACTTTAATGACATAACTAACAAGGACTACTGTGTTAGTCAGCTTTTGTTCCCTGTGGCAAAATATTTGAGAGTAACAAAATAAAAAGGAAATATTATAATCCTGGCTCATGTGCTCAGGATTTGCATCTATGGTCAGCTGGTTCTATTGCTTTGAGGCTGGTGTTTGGGTGGGGACACCATAATGGAAAGGACATGATGGAACAAAGTTGCTTGCCTCATGACATCCAGGAAGGAAGAGAGCCATTGGGTTGGGGTCCTAACATAATGTCAAATGAACACAGTGAATGATTTAATTTCCTTCTAGAAGTTGCTCTATGCTGCTGTTGCCATTGCCTTGCAATAATACCACAGTCCAGAAACCAACCCTTTAGCACATGTGAGGTGGGGCACACTCCAGAACAATATTTTAACACTCATGTCACCATAGCCAGGAGGTATACCCTGAAACAGGAGGCAATCATGTTACCAATGAGCAACCCTGCCCAAATGGTCATCCCAGAGGCCAGGATCTGAAATCTCCATGAACCCAGACAGTGAGAGGTAGGAAAAGAAGAGGATGATACAAGCCCAGGCCACAGTAAGATGTACCAAGGACCACAGATACCATAACTGATGCTAATAGAGGTTTCTATTAGCTCTTGTGATCTTGTAAATCCTCCTGATGTTTGGGCTGAAGGATGTGTGTGCTCAAATCTCCCTCCTTTTCCACCCCTCACCTATGTTCTCAGCTCAGAAAGTAATGCCATTATTAGGAGACCCCATAAACTCTAAGGTTACTTACAAAGCAGCCGCAGTGAGTTCAGTGAATTCAGAGCCACTTAAATTTGAAAACCTGAATTTCAGACTGCTTATCTCTGGGGAGTCACAGTGCTTCTGGGTGGCTTCAAAAGGATATGCATGGTAGTGGGAAATAGGGTGTGTGTTCCATTCTTCTTTTAAGATTTTTAATTGATCAATGAAAATATAAAAACTGTGCATATTGATGAGGGAGCATTGCTCTTTCAGTACACACATACATGGCATCATGTTTAAATCAGATTAACAATCTTTGCATCACTTGTCATTTGTTTACATTGAAAACATTGAAAATCCTGAGATCCAGTCCTAGCCCAGAGTAAAACCATGCTGTTATCTTGAGCTGTAGGAGACTCAGGTCAATAATTTCCGACATTGCCAGTGAAGCGGAATACCCAATACTATTACGGGCTACTGGACTCTTAGAATATTTTGCTGAGTTAACACACCTATTTTGCTGAGTTAACACACCCGGTTAGGATATATATATATATATATATATATATATATATATAT
>NDGN011542414.1:4188-25149 GCA_002564285.1 Tympanoctomys barrerae
TCTCTCTCTCTCTCTCTCCCTCTTGCCTCCCAGCCTGTTTCCCTGTCACTGATCTGACAGCCGGGGTGAGCCAGGGCAAGCCAAGCGCTTCCATAAGCAGTGCGGTCTGGACATGGGACCTGTTGCGTGTCAGCATCTGTGTTTCGTTGTGCTGCTTATTTCACGTGAAATGAGAAGTTGCTTCCTCTGGTTGGCTGCTGTGCCATTAACTCTGATTCTTGGGTTGGTGCCTCTCTCTCATCCTCCCCCTTTTTTCTCCTTCCCTCCCTCTTCCCTGTGCCCTGCGGTGCCTGTGGCTGCCCCAGGGAGTGAAGGGCCCACCCGGCGAAAAGGTGAGTCCCCACTTCCCCACCCCTTTCACCCAGCCGCTCTTTGGCAGGCAGGCTGGGCTGGGGGACAAGTGCCCTAAAGCCCCCATCACTGCCTTCCCCACCACCCAGGCCCAGCAATGCATGTGACGGTTCTTCCCTGAAGCCTCTGGCGGCCCAGACTAACAGCTTCCATACAGGAAGCAGGATGACAAGGCTCCTGTCTGTGCACCCCACTGTCCTGGCTGAGCGGGTCTCCCCTACCCTGGCTGGACTGCAGGAGCCTTGTGCTCTAGTGCCTGGTTGGGGCAGGGGAGCCCAGGAGGCCCCCTGAATTTCAGAGCACGACACACCTAACCCACTCATTTGGCAGAGGAGGAAACTGAGGCCCAGAGAAACAGGCCTTGCCTGAGGTCCCATGGCAGTGGCGATGAGCAAGGGCTGGAAGACACATTTCTGTGCCTTGCTTGTGACTCCTTTGTCTGCACGTGGCTGTCTGTCTACATAAGTATCTCCCGTCTCCGAGATAACCACGATGACATCAGTAATAACTACCTAGCAAGCCTGAGTTCTGCCAGGCTCAATTCTATGTAGTTTTGTCTCAGTGTTGTTACCTCAGCTGATACTGACACAGCCCTTCCAGGCATGACACATAGAGGAGGCTGTCACATCCCAGGGTGCACAGCTAGAAAGTGTCAGAGCCAGAGAAGAGCCTGATCTGCTGACTCTGAGGCTGAGGGCCCTGACCACCACGCTATGCTGCCCTCCAAACGGATCGAGGCTCTCTCAGCTCCCACCCTGGCAGTGAGGCCAGCCTCTGTTCTGAGCACTTTAGAGCATTATCCTGTGACCAGAACACAATCATTATCACATTGACCAGATGAGACAGTTATTTCCATCCCTGCTGGATCAGGAAACAGGAATAGGCAAGTTAAGCAACTTGCAGGAGGTCACAGAGCTGATAGGGAGCAGAGCCGGCATCCCAGCCTCACTCTCACCACCACGTCACACTGCCTTGTGTAAAAATTATATTGTAATCACAGGGGCACAAGCAGTTCCTAATTTGAAATCCAACCTGTGTGCAAGGTATAACATATAAATCGTGCGTCCATCCCTCTCCACAAGAGCGGCCCCAGCGTCCCAGATCACGGTGTCCTGTGTGGGCCGGAGCTGTTTTAACCCCTGGCCACCTCTGTTGAGAAAAGTAGGCAAGAGGACACAGTTTGGGCTTCCCCAGGAGCCAGGGTGCCCTCTCTTGCCCCATCCGTACCCACACACCCTTCCGTCTCTGCTGCCAGACACACGTGCACACGCACACATATATTCACACATGTGCACATGGAGCTCCTAGCCCGGCAGCACCAGCCACCTCTGTGACTGAACACTGTGGCCAGCCTTATGCCTCCTCCGTGGCCTGTACAAACCAGGACTAGGGCTTTGGCCACAGCTCGGCCTTGCAGCCTCAGGCCCTAGGACACCATGGTCATCGTGTCTCTTGTCCCTTTTGTTTCTCTGAACCCCAGCTCAGGACAGATCGCCATTCACCAGCCGCAGGGTATGCAGCTGGATGGGCGTTGGGGTTGGGGGTGGGAAGGCAGCTGCTACAGAGCTCCCACATCAGGCCCCTTCTGCCTCTCACTAGCGTAGCTCCCGCTGTCTTCCCCTCCCGGTGCATCAGCCCATTCCCTGCTCAGTTATGTCTCGTGCTCCACATCTCCTCTCTTTCTGTGTCTGTTGTTCCCCACCACCCTCCACAACCCTTCCTGAACACTTCACACATCCCCCCCCAATTCCTTCACGGTCCTCTATATCCCTAGCCTGCCTCTAGTACCACATGGTGGCCACCCCGTCCCTACCCTACCTGTCAGCGCCTCCTCTTGTCTCCTGTCCCCACGCCCTCTCCTCGCTCCTCTCCCCACAGGGCGCCCCTGGAGATGCTGGGATGTCCATCGTCGGTCCCCGAGGACCCCCTGTAAGTTGTTGGTCTTTTGTGGAAAGGAGGAGTTCATGAAAAAGGCTTCAGGGCATGGGAGGAGGAGGGGTCCTAGCTGTGGCTCTAGGTGTGGCAGCTGTAAGGAAAGTGACCCAAAACCACAGCGCAGGAGAGGCTCTGGCCAGCCCGCAGCCTCAGCGCTCCAGCAGCTGGGAGGATGCTGTTTATAGCTGGAGTTTGTGCTTGCTCCCCCGGCGGGGAGTACTCAGCCCTCTGAGAAACCAGCTTTGTTTCTGGAAGCTGGGACGCAGATGTGGGGAATCCAGGCCCTCCTGCCGCCATCCATCCACTGCTGGGCTTAGTGGACCTGACTCAAGGCTCCTTTCCTGTCAACACTGTGTCCTCTGTATTCGCTGGGAAAGTCCAGAGGCTTCCGCCATCATGCTGCCTTCGAGACCAGAAGGAAATATGGGGGACCAAGCCACAAGGTAGCACTGGGGCAGGAGGGCGAAGGTTTCCCCAGGGTCACCCATGGGATGACAGTAAAATCACATGTTGGGGGAAGAGAGACCCCAGCCACAGCCCAGCACAGCCCTCTCAGGAAAGGGGATAAGGCTCAGAGAGGGAAAGGGGCTGCGAGCCCTGGGAGGAGGGACTGTATCTGACTCCACAAATGGGAAGGCCGAGGCACCAAGAGGTTGGTGACTTGCCCAGAGTCCTAGCTGGTGCTTGGCCACGCTGGGAGTGATCACACTGCCTAGGCTGTACAGGGCTGAACCCTCTGCTGTAGTGGCCTGGCCAGGCTACCGTGTCACTGTCACACGGGCTCCTCTCTCACATGCTGCTGCCCTGAAAGGCTTTGCCTCCTTGTGTCCTGGAGCATGCCTGAGCACAGAGGTTACTAAAGAAGAGGGTGACATAAAGGTCTAAGAGGAAAAGGGTCCCCAGATTCTGACAGCAAGTGTGAGCCTGGTACAGGCCTGTTCCAAGGAACATGGGCCCCTTCAGCCACCACGGCTACCGGTTTCCTGATCTGACCAAGGATGTCCTGTGTGTGGTTCACCCTGACACTCTGACACCCATCCAGCAGGTACTTCCTTGACCTTCAAGCCCCATTGTTCATACAGGATCTTTCCCATCAGAAGACAGTCATCCTGTGAGCTCCTAGCTTGGTCCTGGGGAAGCTGGCATGGCCCAGGAGTCCTGACCAAGCCCAAGGCCCTTTGATGTAGGCCTGTATGAGTGACCTCACCCAATGGCTCAGCCACCCCAGCCAGGTCCACGACAGCTCTTGGCACTACCTCAGCCCCTGCTGCAGCCCTAGGCAGTGAGGGCAGGGCCCAGGGAAGACAGAGTCTGCTTGTCATTAGGAGAGGTCAAGTGGACAGGTCCTCAGGGGCCAAGGACAACGGGGACATGTGGCTTTCCACTCAGCCAGGAAGAGCCCAGAGTAAGTGCTCTAATGAAAACCAGCCTTGACGCCCTCTGGGGCCACCTGTGTGCTCTCGTGGAGCTCGGTAAATGGCCCAAGCAAAAGGGGGCAAGCCAGGCACCTTGAGGACAGTTCACATTCCAGGGTGCAGCACAGTTGAGTAGGTTGACTCTTGGGGAACCCCATCAAACAGAAGGGGAGCTTGGAACCCAAAACACTGGTTGGCCCAACATGCATGGCACCCCTGTTCAAAACAGCCTATTTCCTTTCTGAGCTCCCAGCTCCTCAGGCCTAGAGGAGCAATCCAACTTCTAGCTGTTACCCACAATGAACCACTCCATGCCAAGTAGCCCCATCTGCTTATGGCTAGGAACCCAGGATGTGCTAGATGCTAGGGAGACAGTGGAAGCCTGAACTAAGGCCCATGATTACATCCAGAATCCCGGGAAGCGCTAAGGTGGGAAGGTCAGGAAGCTGGGGGCTGGAGATGGGGCAGGCAGAGACAGCGTCTAGGAGGAAGGATAACTAAACCCTGCTTAAAGACTTGCAGTGGTGACCCAGGCCAGAGAGGAGTGTAGAGCTCCTGAACCCAGGGAGCCCCCAGAAACTGGCAAAGAATGGAGAAGACTTTCTTCTTTAAAGAGGGCCAGGGCAAGGCTGGTGGGGTGGGGCACGAGAGGTGTGCAAGGGCCAGGTCGCAAGGGGCCTGAGTGGCCGGCCGCTCCTTGTCCTGGCTGAAGTGTGTCTAGAGGAACTACAGGTTGGCCCTTCTGGATGGCTCCCAGGATCCCCAAGGCCTGGGAGGAGGAGTGAATCAGAGCAGCCGGAGGGTGGACACAGTGGGTTTCATGATGATAAATGCAAGGCCAGGAAAAGAAGCAGGAGCTCGGCACATCCACACATCTGACTCTCAAGGCACGGCAGTGCCAGGCCCTAGAAGTGGAGCTTGCTGGGAAAGAGGGTTTCCTTACATCAGGATGGACGTGAGGTGCCTCAGGATGCCTGCAGGAAGCACTGTATTTGCTGCTGGGGCCTGGGATGTGATGTGTGCTGGGATGCGATGCCCCGTGTGCCTTGTGAGCTTCCTTCCCACGGTGACAGGCGACCTCACGGCTAGTAGCCTGTGAAATCAGCCACAGCACAAGCAGAGCTGGAAACACTTCCCAGCCAGCACTCACAAGTTGTGCTGTTCAGGCTGGGCCATGAGGCGGGTCCCAGGCCCAGGCATAACAAGGCCTCTGGGGCACACCAAGGAAGAGGGGAAAGACGCGCCTCGGCAGTGCATGTACTGAAGACAGAAAGACTCCCAGCCAGGACTGTCTTGCTTTGCCCCACACAAGATGCAGGTAGGAGAAATATGGGGAGAAGTAGCACAGGCTTCCACTATCAGGAAGTGAAGCCCCTGGGCTACCTTCCCTCCCTGGCCTTGATTAAGGAAGACAGTTTCAGAGATCAATGTAAAGCTTATTTCCCTTGTTTCTGTGAGGACAATGATAATTGATAATCTATTACCTACATATTTATTGTGTTCCTAATCCCAGTGAATTTTTCATGGGAATGAATGTCCTATAAAATACTGAATTTTAGGGGTTCAATACCCCACACCCCACCCCCAGCCCCCCAGTGCACTGAGCCGGCCACCCAGACTGGGCGAGGTGGTACACAGCTGTAATCCCAGTGCTACGGAGGCCATGACAGGACAATCACTGCAAGTCCAGGCTGTGCAGTGAGACCATGTACCAAATACATAAAATATATATTGAATTCTATTCAGAAAAAAATTAACTTTTGAGAATGTTGGGAAAATTGTGAAAATATATAAAAGGGGTAGGAAAAAGGGGGCTAGTTGTTCTATTAGATGGCAAATGCAGAGCAATCAAAACAAGCAAATGGAGAGAACAGAACGGTGACTCCAGAAATGAAGCCAAATGCTATGGGAACTGGACAGGCAATGGCAACTTCACATCACGGCAGGAAGAAAAAGATAGATTGTTCAGATGTCGGGGCAATTGGCAGGCCATTTATTTATTTATTTCTATTTTAGGGAAGGGTCTACCGGGTGTTCAGGGCCTCAATACTAAATCGGACTCATAGCGATCTGCCTGTTTACAGCCTCCCAAGTGCTGGGATTACAGGCGTGCGCTGCCACACCCGATCTCAATTGGGTGGCCCAGGGATTGAACGCCCAGTCCCTGTGCCTGCTTGCAGGTTCTTTAACCTGCTGAGAAATTTGGCCAGCCCTTGGCAGGTCTTTTAGAAAAAGGAAACCTGAAAGAAAGCTGCTTGTCTCTTTTTTAAAAATAGGTGAGTCTCTACCCCACTCATTATTAGGAATTAGGCTAAATTCCCAATGAATAAAATGCTTAGTTGTAAAGTATGAAAGCAAAAAATATAAACAGAAGACATGAGCAAATGTTTTATAATTCTGAGCTGGGAAAGGCCCTTCTAAAACGTGCCATAAAACCTCTCCCCAAGCCATAGGAAAACGTTACTAAGTTTGTCTACATAAATGTATGACTTCTGAATGATAGAAAATATAAACAAAGTCAAAGAAAATAACCAAGTCAGAAAATATTCCCAATGCGTATGACTACCAAAGAGCTATTGCTCTTGAAAAAGAACTTTATTCAAAGCAATAGAAAAATGATAACCAGATAGAAAACATTAGAAAAAGCTAGGTGTGGTAGTGTGCACCTGCAGGCCCAGTACTCAGGAGGCAGGGGAGGGAGTTTGTTCAGGCCCAGAAGTTCAAGGCCAGCCTGGGCAAAATAATGAGACCCTACATCAGACTGGATGGATGGATAGATGATAGATCGATGGTAGATGGGTGGATCAATCGATTGATTGATTGATAGATAGATAAGGCAATGCAAGCCCAGGACTGGCCAATAAATATAGGAAGGCATCTCAGTTCAGCATGTAACTGCAGAGATGTGGATGAAAGCCCAGTTCCAAGTCTCCCCAAGTGCTTTCTCGTGTCCCACCTCTGCAGGAAGTAGCCTCACTTTCCATTTGGTCAATGACGGCATTCTTCCCGAGATTCTTGAAAAAGCCCTGGTTAGCCCTGGACTTGGCCCTGGGCTGGAGAGTCACATCCCACTACCAGAGCTGACTCTGTAATTAGCAAACCGTGTGATTACCCCTACCACGTAAGCACTAGCTAGCGCAGGCCTTCGAGATGTTTCTTGGCACCCTCTCCTGACCTTTGCCTCAGTCCTCTGCTTATTCAGAGGAGTTTACAGAACGCTTGCCCTGGGGGGTTTCAAGATTGCATTGCAGGGTTTCCGGGGTTTCTCCTGAGGGCTATTCTTAGCAGCACTTATCCTCAGGAGGAAAGGGGGGGCCTCCCGACATGTGAGTGCCATCTCCTCCCTCTGGTCCTTTGGATGCCTGCCACAAGCCCAGCCCAGGTGGCAGCCCTCAGCCAACTCCCTGCTGGACCAGGACTGCGGCCTTGACATGGCAGGGTCCCCGTCCCACTCAGGCCAAGAGGCCCATGTGTTCCCTGAGCAGAGGTCCCGGAATGTTCGCGTCCACAGCTTTGAGGAGGAGCCAGGAAGCCTGGAGATGTTTCAGAGTCGCAGCAGATGGGTCCAGATGCAGTCTGATTCTGCAAGTATTGCTCGGCTAGGATAAACCTCCATGGATCCCAAGACATACAGAGCTCAAAAGCCACCACACTTCTTCCTGATGCCTCTGTGCTCAATTTACTCAATAAACAGCCTGTGACAGTGGCTACCACTGTAACAGATCTGACGAACCTGAACCTATATGGTTATACTATTAGTCCCAGTCTACAGATGGGAGAACTGAGGCTCCCAGAGGTCACATAACATGCTCAAAGTCACACTGCTGTTGGTGGGGGATGGATTAGGACTCCCTCTGCCAGATGCAAAAGCCCATCCCTAGGGGAGGACTATGACCATCTCAGTGAACCCAGGCTGAGCGCTGGCTCTGTGTCTATAGAGAAAGGCAGGTGAGTATGTGCCTAAGCCTGGGGCAGGAGGAGGCAGGAAGGGCAGCTCACAAGGCTCACTAGGGTGAGATGGGATGAGACAAAATGACAGGAGAGGAGAAAGGAGGCCTTGCAGTTCGCGTTTCTTAGCTGCTGGTAACCATCACCCTCAGGCAGCCTCATTCTACTTCTAACTTGAGCACCTCTCTCTGGTCCTGAATCTTGCCCATAAAGCACTGAGCTCCAGCCAGTGAACTTGTTTCTAGCCTGAAAATATGTCTGCGTTGCACTTTGCACCTCCAGGGAAATGGGCTCAGATGGGTCGCTTCCCACGAGGCCTAAGGAACCCAGAAAAGCCGCTTGTCCTATTCTAGCCTGAAGAATGTGTTATGACGGTCAAGCTGTGCTCTGCTGATATCAAAACCCCCCTTGGATGGCCACAAGCAGTGCCTGTAAATAAAGATGTGGACCTCTCAGTCCAGGGGTTCAGCGCGCTGCGGGCAGAGTCCCCGATGGCCTGCCGTCTCCTGGACTATTTACATGCTGAGGCCCAGAACACCTACCGCAGTGACGAGCTGCTTCCTGGAAACTGGCCCACAGATGCTGGCCCAGCCACCACACACTCTCACACATGCTAAGTGCCCCCCATGGAGGTCACAGGGCAGCAAGGGACCGGCGGGGAGATGAGCCAGGGAGAGGGCAGGCTCCATTCCTCCTAGCTCATCCTCACTGTTCTGTTCTTTTCAGGGTCAGCCGGGTACTCGGGGCTTTCCTGGATTTCCGGTAAGTGGGGAGGGTTGAAGTTAGCTGTGTCCTGGTGGGCTCTGGGCCTGACTGGGTTAGGCTCTGTCCACCAAGAGCAGTCCTGGGGCCACTCTTTTCCTTCCCTTTCCAAACCACAGTCTGTCTTTCTTTTCTTTCGTTCTTTCTTTATTTCTTCTTTTTTGGAGGGGTGGTACTTTGGATTAACCCAGGACCTTCACAATGAGCTGTACGCCTTATTATATATATATATATATATATATATATATATATATATATATATATTGTTGACATAGGGTCACTAAGTTACTCAGACTGGTTCACACCTGTAACCCTCCTGGTTTAGCCAGGGATTACAGACATGTGCCACACTCCTGGCTCCTACTCTGGTCATTAAGAGCCCACTCTACAGCCTCCTCCAGGACAGTAGCTCAGCTCTAGGCTCCATGTGTAGGAAGGGACAGGGAAAGGGCACAACAGACAAGGGGGCAACAGGACAGGCTGATGAGCCCAGCAGGACGCTGGAAGATGGACGTGGAATTCCTCAGGAAGGCAACAGGACATCATCAGGTTTCTAGAGAAGGTTCATCAGGGAGGGGGCAGATGCCCTGAGTATCCTTTTACCCCATCCATGGTGGGGAGCAGCCATTGTCCTTTCCTGGGCCTTGCTGCTGAACAAGCCCAGTTTCCTAGGAACATACGCTCCACTCTCCTCATGGGTCAAGAAGGGAGGAGGAAGAAGAGGAAGAGGAGGAGGAAGTCTTTGACACCAAGGACAGTGGCACTTAGTGGGCTCTGCCCTGTGCCAGACACCCGGCAGCTGGTATTTGCTACACCTCTCTAGGACCCATCAGGGAAGGCTCTGTTATTTTTCACCCTGCTGTAGGATGGGCGAGGAAGGCTTAGGCTTGCCTTGGTCTCACAGCAAGTGAGTGGGCAGGCAGGAACTGAACCCCTACCTGGATGGCACCAGATCCTGAGCTCTCCCCCTGTCCCAGGCTCAGATAGGAGGCCTGTGATGCTGGGTCTTTACATCTGGCTTTTCTGTTTGTAGGGTCCCATCGGGCTGGATGGCAAACCGGTGAGTGGGCCCCCGGGCTGGAACTCCTCTCCTCCTAACCCTGCCCCCCCACCCCATCCTCCTGTGAGATCCCAAGTTATGGGAAGATGTCTTTGCTAGAAAGTTCTTGGCTAGAAAGAGGTCACTAGAAGGAACAAGGGGGTGGGGATGAATGAGTCCCCCTTGACCCAGTGACTTCCCAAAGCCCAAGTCACCAGCAGCCCAGCCAGCCGCTCAGCATCTGCACAAGAGCCGTTCTTAGATCTGGTGATTCTGGAAGCTTCTGAAAGGGTCTGGGTTGGGAGATCGCTGGAGCACACAGGAGCAGGAAGATCCTGCAGAAACCTGATCCTACAGAGCCCAGCCAGCTATCACACACTGTCCTCAGTCCCACACACCAAGGTGCTCCTGTGTCTCCTCCCCACCTTGTGGCAATTGAAGGGCTACCCTTTCTCCTGTGCTTTCCATGACTGTGAGCTGGTGCCAGGAAAGCCCCCACTCACATAGCAAGGCCATGTGCAACCACTCCTCCCTCCCTCCTTCCTCCCAAGTACATTTGGAGCCTTGAGCCATGGCCCCTGACAACGATGTTCCTGGAGGGAAGAAGCCCTTACCTTCTAGGAAGGGGTGAGGTACAGGAGGGTTGGCCAGCAACACCCTCTGGGTCCCCACAGACAAAGGCATGGGGCAGGGGGTGCATTGTAGGTCCAGCCATTCAACCCACTCCAGGGCAGCCAATGTCCTCTTGGGTGGGGATCTGGCCACCTGCCCTCTAGGGGTCCACTGAAGGCGTGTCCATTGCCACCCTGGTGTAGATACATGGTAAGGCTGGGGCCCAGAGAGACACTCCCACATATTCCTCTAAAGGGCAGACAACAGTCATAAGGACTGGAGGGTGGGGAGCATATGGCCTGGCCTTGGCCAGCTGTGAATTAAGGGTTGGGGGACAAGCAAGATGGAATGACAGTGCGAGAGAAGAAATGCATGGGCAGTGCAGTGACCAGAAGAGCAGGTGGCATGCAGGGTGGGCATCTGTGTTGTTGACTATGCACCTGACAGTCACCTTCTTCTCCCACCAGGGCCACCCCGGACCCAAAGGGGAGATGGTAAGACTCCAGCTTTCTGGCTTCCAAAGTAGCTGGGGACAGAGCAAGTGGCTACCTTCGCTGTCACTGTGCACGCACATTGCAGCAGGGAGAGGCAGGCTGGGGTTCCCCACCCTGAACTACAGGAAGGAGGGCCAGAGGGAGCACCATACAGGCTGGAGCTGCAGGCAGTGGGCAGTGTCTGAGTGCCCTCCAGCCAGCATCAGCACCCTTGGGGTGCACGCTCCCTTGCCACAGCTGGCTGCGTGAGCTGAGCTAGATTGCCCTTTCCCTGGACCAGCTCTGCCCTGAGCTGCCCCATGATGCTGGGCTCTGGCCCACACCAAGCAGGAGAAGAATCAGGCCTCAGCTTTCTCTCTTGTGGCCAAAAGCAACCTGCTTCCCACCTGCCACCCAGGAAAGAAGTCAGGGCTCCATCTCTGTGAGGGGTTGGTCCTCATAAGAGCCTGAAGGACAACAAACAGGCCGCCTGGCTGGGACACATAGCTGCCTCCCAAACTCTGCCTCCTGCAACACAGGCTGGCATTTGTGCCACAGGTGGTGAGAGCAACATTGCCCCACAAGCCAGTGTGAGGACTTGGTGACCAGCACCCTGCCAGGGCGCCAAGGCAGGCAGGCGCTGCTGTGAACAGAAAAGGAGATGAAGTGTTGTCGCAGACTCTGGGGCCTCAGCTCCCACCATCCAGCCCCAGGACCTTCTGCAGCCCAGCCCCTCGGACCTCAACCCAGCCTCCACACCCAGATCCAGCATTTGCAGCCCGAAGAATCCATTGCAGAGTTCTGTGTTACTCAGCATCCTTAATGACAGGGATGCACACTGAGAAACACAACACGGGATGATTTTATCACTGTGTGGACATCACAGGGAACGCTTAGGTCACTAGGCAATAGGGCCACCACTATATACATGTCCCATCTGTGAGCAAACCGTCATTTAATGCAGCATGTGACTATATTATCTCATTCAGTTCTCACTGTGGCCTGGAACTCCTCATCCTCTTAGGACCCCCTTGACAGCTGTGGAAACAGGGCTCAGAGAGTTAAGTAACTGATCCAGTTCGCACAGCTGGGAAGATCCCAAAACAGGATCCAAACCTGGTTCCTCCCCTTCGTTGCCTCCTTTCCTTCTGAAATGTATTTTTACTGACTATCTAGAGTGCTCTGGGCGTTGCATCAGGTGTGGGAATGTGGACAGGAGCAGGCGACACCACCCTTGCCACCCTGGAGCTTGCATTCCAGTGAGGGAGGCGAACATTTAAAGAACCCATTACAGAGTTAACAAACTGCCCTGCAGTGGGTGGCATACAAAAGTCGTCCCCAGGACCCTGGGAAACCTCTGTATAACAAAAACCTCACCCAGGCTGAGGGTCAGTGCAGACTTTCCTAAAAAGGAGACCTTGAACTGGGTTCTGAAGGATAAGATTCAACCATAACAAGATAGACGAGGAGATATGGAAGAATAGCATTGCAAAGGCCCTGAGGCTGGGGAGTCTGAAGCGTCTACAGAGCGGCAGGTGGGTCAGTGAGGCCTGGCTTCAGTGGGCGGAAGAGCAGGCATTGAAACACAAGCCACCTGGCTGCTTTCTTATGTCATTGTCCCCTGCCCCTGGCCACGCCGTCCACAGGCAAGAAGCAGCAGAGGCTGAGGCCACAACGAGCCGCCATGCTGCCCTTGTCACAGAGGTGACATGGCTTCAGTTGTCGGGATCTGGGGTAGCCATCCCTTCAGCCCCTTTACACCTTCAGCCTGATGCCACCACAAGGCAGCCGTGGCACCCCAGAGCAATACAAATGGCGCCCCGTGGGCACTGCTCTGTGACTCTCACAGCACGTAGATTCCCACTTGACAAGAAGGCAGATTAAGGCACAGAGCACTGAGCACATTGCTCGGAGTATCCTGGCTCCTGCATACCCAGGCTGAGCTTCAGACCACAAGATGGGGTCTCACCCCTCAGCAGCCCCTCTTCTCTGCTGTGCATGTCCTTTGTCTTGAAGGCCAGAAACCCCTCTGTGGGACCCTCCTCACCCTCGTTGCCCCCACCCACCTTACCTACCCCCCACAAGCCTTCCCTCAATGGAAGGGGCAGGGCCTCTGTCTCCCATAAGATGAGACCGTATGACAGGTCCCTCTGTACTTCAGCACTGTCCATCAATTCCATGAGCTTGTGCAGGGACCTGGCTTGTCCAGTGTGACCACTGCCCTTCTGCCATCTGTTTTCCCTCTCCTGGGTGTCCCCGCCTGGCCACCAGGCCCTCATGCTTAGCTTATAATCTCACCTAGCAAAAAAGGTTTACTCCACCTGTTGCCTCACCAAAGCTCAAGAGCCTGACATGAGGTGTGTGATTGCAGAAAGCAGGTGGAAACAAGATTAGGGTCCCAAACTCGGGCACCAAGGCCATAGGCAGAGCCTGGACTCTGCATCCACAGGAGCAGGGCTGTCCTAGGGCAAGAGGCATTGTCACCCAGTGCCTGCACCCTGAAAGCACAAGGGCCTCGGCCCTGTCCAGTGCTGGATGCCAGGGAAGGGCTGCTGGGCCAGGGCCGTGACTGGCCACGTGCCGAGAGCTAGCTGGTGCCCTGCAGTATGGGGCTTTGAGATACTTAGGAGGGTTTCAGATTTTAATTTACCTTGTTCTGGCTCTTCAGTGTTGGAAACAAATTGAAATAAACCCATAGAGGACAAACAAAATACCCATGGAGACCAACTCTGTCCTGTGAGCTATGACTGGGTGTCTGCACTTGACCCTCCATGCCTCTGCAGCCCTGAATCCCAGGGGTCTCATCAGTCCACACACACACACACACACACACACACACACACACACACACTCCTCTCCCTGTCCTGACGGAGGGTGGCCTGGTCACCTGGGGTCTGGTTTCTGGCTCCTGCTAGTTGGACCCTGGGCCACTGAGTCTGACACCAAGTACTGCCCTCCAGTTGGGCTGGGCATGCTGCCCCTTCTCCGGGTCACTGGGTCTCCTGGGGTTTCTGAAGCAGTAAGGCAGGGGCAGGAGAGGCTCTTTCCCCATCTCAGCAGTCCAAGGTCGCCCACCCTGACTGCCCTCAACTTGGGACCCAGAGATGGTATGGCAAGGATGTCCTCACAGGCCAAGCTGAGAAGGACTTCGGGGGCCCTGGTTTTCCTTCTTATCAACCCTAAAGCCCTGCCTGCCTGCCCCCCATGAGCATCATGCAGGCCTCAGAGCCAACAGAGCACCAGGTCCTCCTGAGGGAGTAGGCACTTGCCCTGACCCTGTGTGTTCCTCCGAGGAACTCAGAACCTGGCTTAGGGTCCAAACCTCCATCTTCCTCTCTATGCCACAGGTTTCTCTAAAATGCCCAGTGTCCGCGGCACTGGCCTGTCCCCCCTCCCACTATGTCCCCTGTAGCTTTCTGGCTCCATGGCTTTCACTGAGGCAGAAGCAGGAAGTGCCGGTGTCTCCTGGAGCTTGGGTGTAGGAGATCCTGGGGCAGATGGCCACCTGAGCCCTGAGTGCCGCCTGGCCAGGGTGGGTTGACAGTGGCTGGAGCAGTGAATACAGGATGCTATCTGAGGGGACAGGGCACACCTGGCCATGCCCGTGGGTGGCAAAAAGGTAGCACAATTGGTGTGTAAGCCTCGCTGTTTTGTGCATGTCAAACACAGAAGGCCATGGCAGACAGACCCAGCCTTTGGCACGCCAGGACACTCCAAGAAGCCCCCAGATGCCCAGCGCCTGTGCCAGCCCCACCCAGGCACCTGGTCTGACCTGCCCTCTCCTGTCTGCTCACTGACCTGTGTGTGTTTCCTCCCCCAGGGCCTGATGGGTCCCCGAGGATATCCGGTTAGTACTTCTTTGTCATTATTCCCTAGTAGAGAGGTTTGGGCCTACTGTGTGCTGAGCTTCAATCCCTAACTCTCTTTTCTATCTCTTTGTAGGGACCTCAAGGACAAAAAGGAGAAAAGGTGGGTGTGGTGGGGGCTGCCTAAAGTCTCCAGCTTGGACACAAACTCCCAACAGGCAGAACGGGGTCAGAGTGGATGGTCTGAAGTCTAAGGTTGATTGACAGAAGCAGGAAAGGCCCGAAGGTGCCCCAGAACATAAGAGAGACACCATGGAGCTGCCCTGGGTGACAGCTTAGGGGAGGGTCTGCCCAGAGCAGGGGCCTTTCCAGCTTCTCCTCAGCATCTCCCACCTGCCACTCTCTGTCTCTGACCCTGGAGCCACTAGGATTGTGAGGTGTCCTCACCCCTTCCTGGCCTCTCCTTTTCTGTTGAGTTTCTGCCCAGAGCTCCAGGCCAAGGCTGTCAGGTGTTCCTACCCAGAGGGTCTGCCTCCAGCCAGGGGCAGGGTGTAATTCCCGCCCCCTCCCTCACTCATGGGGGCACTCCCAGGCTTCCCTCCAGGGCCACAGAGGAACCCCCCCTCCTCCCTCCCCATCTCCTACCCTAAGTCACAAGGCTCAGGCCAGCCAGAGCGGCATGGACAGAGATTCATGGTGTAGCAGATAAGTCCCAGGACAGATCCCCAGCATGCGTCTAACACCATCTCTCTTCTCCTCCCCTCCCCAGGGCCAGTGCGGCGAGTACCCACACCGGGTAAGTGAGCCCCAGACCAAATGGGCCCTTTGATCCGCTCTCAGCACAGCCCTGCTCAGCCTCATCTCCCTGGGGTCTCTGCACCTGACAGAGCTGGGGACAGGAGCCTGAGGCTCTGCTTAGTAGCAGGAGAGGTTGCAGGGCACCTGGTGGGCACCATGAGTGTGGTGGATTCCTCTGTGTGTGTGTGTGTGTGTGTGTGTGTGTGTGTGTGTCCATCCGTCTGGCCATCTGTCTGTCTGGCCATCTGTGTCTGTCTGTCTAGTGGTGCCAGTCATCTACAGTCCCTGTCCCTCTGCCTATCTATCTGCTGTCCTGGGTGCCTGGCATCACTCTGAGGTACGCCTGCTGATCTGGCTGCCTGCGCCTTATCCTCTCCAATGGCTGTGTGGCTCACGTGACCTGTGTGACCCCTTGCCTGTGTTGGGACCGTGTACGACTGTCTGCCAGAAAAAAGAGGGACTTTTAAATTCCTTGTTGCTTCAGATGCCCGAGCTTCAGGACAGGAGATCCTCGCGGGGACCACATGAGTTCAGGGGATAAAGTTTCCTTTTCCTTGTGAGAAGCACAGGACACCCCTCTCCCAGCAGTGTGAGGATTTATTGGGAGGTTTCTCTCCCAAGCCCTAGCTGGCTGATTCCTTTTCTCTGCTCCACTTAAGAATAGCAGACCCTGCCTGCCCTTTAGGGATCCTCACCTGTGTACCAACACAGGGGTCCCACTTGGGACGGGGAACGCGAAGCTGAGCCCTGCTTCCTCAAGCAAGAGCCAGAGAGCTAATGCAGAAACACCCTGTGCGCAGCAAGCTAGGACCAGACAGCTGCACTCAGGCCTGGGAGGCAGTGTAGGCAGGACAGGCATCTTAGGAGACCTCCCTTTGCCTCATGGGCCCCACTGTGCCTGGAAATGCATGGGTGGCTTCCCTGGCCTGCACCCTGGCTGGGTAGGCCCTGGGATTGGGTTTTGGAGGCAGAGAGAGGCACAAGCCAGCTCTCTAGGAGAGCTTGAATAATGGGCCTGACCTCTGCCCAGTCACTAGAGGGACAGAGGGCATGATGGTCTCTGAATTCTGGGTTCCTGGGCCAGGGAGAGGCCACTGGGGCCTGGAATGTAAGGGGCTGGGAAAAGATTTGAGGTTGAGGCTGGGCTGGGCCTAGGCCGGAGGACACAGGCCATAGCCATGCAGACAGAGCTGGCCTGTTGGTGACATGTGCTTTGAGACGCAGGGGCCCCGGCATTCTGGCCAGCCTGATCCTGATACAATAATAGAAAGCCAGCTGTGTTTATTTGAAACGATGGGCTCACAAGATTGTTATGTTGCCCAAAAGAAAGGCAGCAGCCCCCAGCACAAAAGACACCCAGCTGCAGATACTTTGTCCATCTGTCACCAGTCCTGAAGGGACACTGGTGGCAGGCAGGGATGGGCACTCTCTACCCTTCAGCCCAGTATAAGAACAGGGAAGGAGGCAGTGATAGAATGTTCTAGAGGCACCTTGGCCCCAGACGCAGTGGAGCCAAGCCTTTGGTCAACAGCAGTCAGCAGGTGGGTACCCAGCAATGGTAGGACAAGCTTACTTAGAAGAGGTAGGAAAGCAGGGAGCTTTGAGGGGCCTGCTGATTTCACAAGGGGTCTGTGGGCCCAGAGGGGATAGCAGGTCTCTGAGAGCCGGGATGGTCCCTGCCTGAGACCTCCCCAGGATAGAAGGGAGAGGAGAGGGGTGCTGGGTGGACACAATGGAGTCCACAGGATGGGACAGCGGGCGGGCATCTGTGGGCCACCCCCAAGCCTCCTGCCACCCAGCCTCTGCCGTCTTCGTTTCCCTACACCAGGAGCGTCTAAGCAGCATGCCAGCAGCTCTGCGCTCCAACCAGATAATCACCCTGAAGGTTGGTGGGCTCCGGAAGGTCTCCGGTCCCTGTCTGCAAGATGCTCCCTGCACATGAGCGCACCACTGCCCTTCCTTTGCCACTTTCCGACGCAGACTGGGCGGGGCTCCTAGGGTGGCAGCTGCCCGGGAAGGCTCAGGGCTGACCTGGAAGGCCCGGCCGGCTTCCCCATCCCCAGCTGGGTGACTTCTCAGCCCCAATGGCTCCTAGTTCTTACAAGTTCGTCCCAGGGTGCTTGAGGGAGTTCAAGTGCTTTTTGAAAACAAGTAGTTGGTTCGGTGCCATCTTTGTTTCCCGTGGGCTCACTGCCTCTTAAAACCATGGGTCAGTCGGATACAGGAACTGTGCAAGAAGTTCCAGAAATGAAAATCTCACTGAGTAATCAGATTGCAGGTTGCCTCCCCTCTAAAAAAAAGAAGGAGAAGAAGTGGTTGAACATTCCAGAGACATCTTTACCCAGCCTCTATTTTCCAAGTGTGCCGGCCCCACAGTGAGGAGGACTCAGTAGCACTTACCCTGTGCCACATCAGCCTCGCCCTCCTGGGCTCAGCCCCAGCAGCTGCTTCGGCCCTTCCCGACCATCCCCAGATTCGCTGACATCAGCCTTTCTGGTCCTACCAGAGAAAGAAGCCAACAAGGGCTGCACATCAGACTGGCTTCAAGAACCAATTTAGCTGTCCTGCGGCTCCTGCACCAGAGCCTCTGAGTCTGTGATGCGCAGCCTGACAGCCATGTCCCCTAATGGGCAGGGATGGGTGGGGTGGCAATGCAGTGTCAGCCTACGTTGGCAGCCTCTGCAGCCCAGCATGTCTAGGAGGCGGGCTGGGCCACGCAGGACCTGTCTCCCAGTCCAGGGGCTGCTGGCTGGCACCCCACGCTCCAACCTGGAGGCCAAGGCAGGGTGCAGAGGGAAGGCTGCTCCTCCTTCCCGGGGCCGGCCGCACCCCCTTAGGCCTGTGTCCCCAGCTTCAATAGCACCTGTTCACGCTAATCTCTCTTTTCTCCTCCTCTCCTCCCACCCTCTGGCCGCTCTGCCTTCCTGGTGACTTTCAACACGGTTCTGGATGCCTGCGATCTCTGGCCTTTGCCCTCTGGCCTTCCAACTCACCTTTCTCTTCAGCTGCTGCCTCTCCTCAATTCAGTGCGGTTGGCTCCACCCCCAGTCATAAAAAGGCGGACTTTCCAGGTAGACACCTTCCCTGTGCCAGACCCATGTGGCTTCCCCCAGGGGGCAGCAAGTCTGTGGTGCCTGACAAGCCAGATGGGGCTGAAGGCAAAGCCAGAACCTTCTCCTTGAATTAAATGACACACGCATGGGCCTGTTAATACGATGTTGGCGGAGCACCCAGAACAGAGCAGGGATTTGCACTTAGGGCCTCTGCCTGTCACTGGCCACGTAAGCCTCGTCAAGTCACTTGACCTCTTGGCACCTCAGCATCCTCGTCTGTAGAAAAAGGATGATAACAGTGTCTGCATCTTAGTGCTGTTGAGACACGTATTACTGGTGTTGATCCTCCTGTGCTGCAAGGGATATAATGCTAGCTGATGTCGTTTCTGTTGCCCACGTTTTGGAGACAAAGAAATTGAGGCTCAGAGAATTAAGTTGATTTTCCCAGCATCACAGCACAAGGAAGACTTGGGACAGGCTGGAGGTCTCTGGCCCCCATATCCACCACTCTTGGCCTTTCTACTTTGAAATGCAGGCTGCTTAGCAGCTGATCCTGCACCGCCTCTATTGGAGCAGCGAGGATGCTTGCAGAGGGAACGTAGTCCGTGACCAAAGGCTGTGATCGCTGACAGCCACCTCTTTCCTCTTCCTGCCTTGCAATAGCCCAGAGGCTGGCACCACAGCAGGTTGCCAAGGACGAAGCAGTCTGGCTCTGTCTCCAGGAAGTCACAGCTTGCTTCCAGGCCAGGCTCAGGGCTGCCTGCTTTGCCTCTCACCTTCCTTGCCTTGCACAGGAGATGTCCCCAAGTCACAGGGACACTAGGAGTGTCAGGCTACTTAGCTGCTCTCTGACAGTCCCACAACAGGGCCTTAAGCCTCCTTTCTTGGGCATCAGGATCTGAGCAGCCCAGATGTTCAGGCGCCTGATGCAACAAGACCTAAAAGATGCCCGAATGAACAGCTAAAAGCAGAGGGACGTGCAGTGTGCTCGCCCCCCATACCTGCACCCGCAACTCACATTTCTATGGTCAAGTCCTCAAGAGCCTTTGTGTATAACCAGTGCATGCCCCAAGCAGGGCAGCTCAGAGCAATGCCAGGCCCAACCCACTGCCAGCCCCAAAGGCCTAGGCTGAACCCCAGTGCAAGAGAGCTGAGGCCCAACTCTAGGAACCATCCTACTGGGCACCAACATGTGCAGCCACCTCATGGCCACGGCCATGACTTACTAGCTGCTCTTAGCCTGCAGCCCTGGTGTGAGAATTCTGCACACACTCACACCTGTAAACTCCCACATGCACCACCCAGTAATGGGTGCCATCTTCATCCCTAGATTTGCAGAGGAAGACACCCCAAGGTCCAGGCTTGGACCCAGGCTGTGCAGGTTGTTGCCTTTGCAAGAGCAAAGAGTGGGGCAGCCAGAAATCTCTGGGCTGTCCTGACCTGGCTTTCAGAGTATAGAAGAACAGGGCACCTCTGCCACCCACTACAGACTGCCTAGGAAATAAGGTTTACACGCATTTGGCCACCGTAGGACAGAAAAGGGCTTGTCCATTTCCTATCAATAAACCAAATATTGGTTTCGCAGGCTCTGCAGGATGGCCCAAGGTTAGTTGAAAGAGGAGAGTTTATATAACACACAATGTGCTTAGCAGATGGTGCTGGAGGTCATTTCCAAGGTGCCGGAAGTTGGACTGAAAGCCCATCTTGCTAGGGCTTATTTGGATCCAGAAAAACAGTCTGGACTTCAGAGTTGAGTCAGGGTCCTCGTCCATCTTAAATGCTCCCTGTGACCTTGGCCACAGTTGAAAGAGCTCAACTTCTCTGAGCCTTTGGTTTCTTTTCTGAACAATGGGATTTGTGCTGTTGTACTGTGGATTATCTTTTTCTAAAGGTATAAGCACACTGTGGAGAACATAAAGCAGGATTCTGAGGCGGTCCGAGGATGGGAGGCCCAGCCAGGTCCGTTCTGGTTGGAGGGCAGGCCGCACTGGCTGCCTTAGAAGCCCAACCTTAGCTAAGCTAGGGTTCAGGAGAAAATGCCCCCACACACATACACACCGAAAGAACCTTAGCAACAAGTAACATGGAGCTGGGCCAGGAAAGGGTGACACACTATTTGGTGGTTTCTCATAAGGCCTCAGCATGAGGTCCAGGCCATGGAGTGACACTGTGGGCACCATCTGTCCAAGGAGGCTCAGCCATGAGATGGTATAAGTAGTGTCACCAGAGCTGCGCATTTCTTTTTCCCAGGCTGCACTCTTGTTTACAGTCACGCCAGGGGCTCGCAGCAGGCTTGTCGGCTCTGTTCTCCACACACGGCGTAGGACACCCAGTGCCCCAGGGCTCACCCATCTCACTGAGCAAGTGCACTGGCCCTGGACCCTGGCTACTGTAGCCCCTGTGTCTAGCCTGGAGCTCTCACACCTGCCACCCTACAGGGACGGGCACCTCCTCACAAGAGCTGAGCCTAGATGGTCCCTGGAGAGGTCACTTCAAAACAGTGCATTGGCTGGGCATGATGGTACATGCCTGTAATCCCAGCACTCAGAAATCAGAGGCAGGAGAATCACAGCAAGTTTTAGGCTGGCCTGAATCTGTCTCAAAAAAGAAAAAAAAAAAAAAACCAAAGGAAATAAAGAGGCAGACAGAAACGAAGAAGAGAGAAAGAGGGAAAGGAAGGAAAGAAGGAAGAGAAAGAAATGAAAGAGAGAGGAAGGAAGGAAGGAAGGAAGGAAGGAAGGAAGGAAGAAAGGAAGGAAGGAAGGAAGG
>NDGN011542419.1:20666-30808 GCA_002564285.1 Tympanoctomys barrerae
AGAAAAGAAAAGAAAAGAAAAGAAAAGAAAAGAAAAGAAAAGAAAAGAAAAGAAAAGGAAAGAGAAAATAAATCACCTTGCATTCTGTGGTTACCAATCCATATACCCTTTTGGACTGTTACGCAGCTGCCACAAGGGTTTGGAAACTCTCCCACTGTTTTCAGGGAGCTCTAGAAAAATATTTGGCTCCAGGAAAGCCTTCCAGCTCCATCAAGGTCCTCCTCTGCAAAAATAATAATGATAATAATAATAAGGCTTCAAGTCCAGGCTTGGTGGTGCATGCCTGTAATTCTAGGGCTGGGGAGGCTGAAAATAGGAGGATTGCTATGAATCCTGTATAGTGAGACCCTGTGCCAAACACAAAAATTAAAATATAGTAGTAATAATAATAATACTTCAAAACTTTAAAATGTCTGTAAATAGTCACACTGCTAAAATACATCTCTCCTGCCTATAAAGCCAGGTCAGAATCTCCAAGCTGCCAGTGCTGCCGTATCAGCCTTCTGTATACGTTGCCTCAGTCTTCTCTACCCACAGCCTGCTGTACACCTACTGGGAGCTAGAAAAGGTGCCTTCTTCTGCCTTTGATTGGTTCCTGTCAGCTACCTGCTCTTTGCCTTGAAATAAAAAGCCCCAGTTCTGGACTCAAAAGTCAAATAACCTGGACTCAACCTCCCAAATGTTCAAAAACATGTTTGCCTTCTTTTAAAAAGCTCTCACTGCTAACCTCACTAGTTTCCCAGCACAAAATATCACTACAGTTCTACTTAACACCTAAACTGCTTGATAAAAAACACAAAAGCTCTGCTGGCACAAATTAGTTTTTTTTAAAAAAAAACTCTTTAAATGTCTTGAAGCTGCTTGTTTGTAGAAAATCTGGGTCCTGGGGCTAGGGATATCGCTCTGTAGGCACATTGCCTGCTTGGGAAATGGGAGGACCTGAGTTTGATTCTTGGTACTCGCCCCATCAAATCTGAATGCTTATGTTCACAAAAGCAATAGTGTTTATTCGAAGTGTCAGCCCCTACAAGCCCAGAGTGGCCTTCCTGTGCCAACGCTGGGATCCAGTCATGGAGGGCTGATTAGTTAAAGCTGAGGGAGGGAGGGAGGGTTCTGTGAGCTCTCCTCTGTGAGTATAAATAGGTTCGCAGATTTACCCATCTGTTTTCCTTTTTATAAACCATTTTCTCCTCTTAGAAAATTTTCAACTTGGAACCTTCAGTAAGTGAGATGTAAAATGAAGATAGACGTGTTTTGGATTTTTGCCAAGTGGTTCATATAAGTTCACGAGCATTGCCTGATGCCAGATGGCGGAGGACAATTATCACGCATTTCTTTAGACTTGAATGTTTTCAGAGGACTTTATGATAAGTGACTAATTTAGCTTCACATTTGCCTAGCAAGAAGGGTGAGGGAAAATAATAGCCAGCCATCTAAGACAAAATTATGTAACTTGTAGGGCTCTGTGGATACTTAATAAATATTAAAGAGTTCCTTCGCTGGTGCTATGAGTAGAAAGCATAGTTTTGGGAGGCTTAGGATCAGGAAATAAATGGTTATGACAAAACAGGAATAAGTTCTCAATACTTTGTACTGAGAGCCAGGGAATCAATATTATGGTTTCTTTTCTTTTCTTTCTTTTTTTTTTTTTTTTGATAGTTGAGAACTAGAGCACTAGGCATGCAGGTTTTGTCTCTTTTTAACAAATGCATTCATAGTATTTTTTGTTTAGATTTTTTTTTTTTTTTTTTTTGCAGAACCAAGGATTGAACTCAGGGCCTTGCGCTTGCCAGGGAAGCGCTTACTCCACTGAGCCATGTCCCCGGCCCTTTTGTTTAGATCTTACTTGTCCTCCAGAAGTCATATGTGTTCAGAGATTTTTTTTTCAGAGGTGATTGGATTAATTCACTGACTGATAAGTTCAGAGATGAATGGGCTGTGAGGAAGCAAGGCCTGTTTGGAAGTGGCTGGTCACTGGGAATGTGAAGTCAAAGAGCACATTCTTGAACCTGTCTCCTCCCTTCTGTCCCTGCTTCATGTCTGTCATGGAATGAGCCACTTTTCTTCACCAGTCATCTCCTGCCATGCCACTCCGTCCTTGGAGCCAGCCAACCATGGAGTGAATATTCTGACACTGAGCTAAAGTACACTCTCCTCCTTTAGACCGTGGGTGACAAGTATTTTGACCCAGTGATGAGAAAGCAACTAGTGTATTACGTCTCTTTTCTAGTTTAGAAAACTAAAGGTAGGTGAATAGATTAACTACTTGATTGTGTGATCACGCACACTTAAGTGCATATAGCACTTGAAGAGGAGAGTGGCTTGTAGTCCTTTAGGGGCCATGTTTTCTCCTTGTGGAGAAGAGGTAGTTTCCTTTCCTAGCTTGGACGTCTGTGATTTGCTACATACATCCATGTTGTTTTATAAGCTTTCTGTCTTCTGCCTCTTAATATGGCTAAATATTTGTAAAACTAGTTTAATCTTTTTGTTTTCTAATGTAATTTCAATGAAGGCTCATTTCCAATGCACTGGTTTTGCAATTATAGTAAAGTCTCTGCTTATGTGCATTTAATTTATGTAAATTCAGCTGTCATGCTTGACAAATAGAGAACTACGTGAGAAGTGCAGAGGTTTCTGTCCTTTCTTCCACGATATGAGCACATGCCCTAGGAGACGTGAGATCTGCTCTCCCCCCCCTCGTTCAAAGTCCTTCACATCTTTTTTAGAGGGAAGACTTTGTCCGAGTTAAATTATTTGTTTAAAAATACTTATTTTTCACATGACATGCTTCTGTAGGATAAGTCTTCACATGTTCAACCTAAGTATCCTCTGTTACAAAGCTGGAACAGAGATTTTTATCCTTGGATTTATTCATCCATTTAATCAATACTGACTGGGAATTTATCGTGTACCAGTACTGTGCTGGGTACTTGGAATACAGGAAACATTGCACAATTGCCTGGCCACACAGAAGTTACAGTTTCTGGGATTTTGAGATATAAATTGACAGTGTGACATGCTGCTTGCCAAAGATATTTTCAAGAGAAATATTAGTTGTGTGTGTGATTATTTTTACATGCTATTTTTTTAAATGTTAAATTCCTGTATATGGTACCTTTTGGAAGACAGTTTGGCTATGTCATCTGAAACTGAACATATTATTGCATATGAAATAGGAGACATATTCTTAGTATTTACTCCGTTGTATCAGTCACCCACATCAATACAAAGCCCACATATGGATGCGTATAGCAGCTTTATTCACAATTACCCCAAATTGGAAGCAACCAACATGCCTTCATGAGGTGAATGGGTAAACTGCAACATCCAAATAACGAATTGAGGGCCAAGTAGAAAGGAGATATTAGAGTATAAAAATACATACAGGAAACTTAAAATGTACATTGTTAAATGAAATTAAAGCCATCCTATAAAGGCTACATACCATCAGATTCCAATAAGATAACTTATTCAAAAACACAAGGCTATAAAATTAGTACAAGAACCAGTAGTTGCCAGGGGTGTGGGAGAGTAGTATTCAGAGATGCATCAGAGATTTTAAGAAAAAAATTCTGTCTGAAACTGTAACTGTGTGCGTTTATCACTAAACATTTTAAAATCCATACTGTGTGAAATACCAAAGATGACCCCCTAATGCCAACTGTGGATTCTGAGGGATGATGTGCCATTGTAATGCATCATTGATCTTACAAATATTTCATTATGGTTTGGGTATTGCTAGTGGAAATGCTATCCATTTAGGGGAAAGGATGGAGCACATGAGGTCAATGGGAATTCTTTGTGCTTTCAACTTAATTTTGCTATGAGATCAAACTACTAGAATAAACCGAGTGTGTATATGCATAGTTCTTATAGACACCTATACATGCAGACATACAGTTATTACACACACACACACACACACACACACACACATCACACACTCACTACTCCCTCACAGCTGCAATGCCTTTTGTGTTGATATATTTGTTATACTCATTTTATTATTTTATGCATAATGTAGGTTTTTAGTGTTGCCAGAATCACAGAGGCATTTGGTAAGATGCCTTGTTGTAGAGCTTAGCTATGAAACGTGGGAGCTAGGCATTCAGGACGAGAGCTCTTGTCACTCATTTGATCCTACCCAACACTGATTTTGAATATTTTCTTTCTGCCTGTAGAATAACAGTAGTATTCAAGTAGCTGATCCCTATGGCCTCATTCAGTGCTTTTCATTGAAGTATTTTTAACTGGATAATTAAATCTTTTCCCTAATCATTGAAAAGTGTTAGAGTGAAATACCTTGAATATAATGAATTACAAGTTAATTTGTTCCTTTAAAAATAGAAATGTTTGAAGGTTTTTTTTAACAATGTATGAAACTTTGCTTTTAGAGATTATTTTATAAAAAGACATCCACTATAACCTATGAGATAACAATAATAGAAGTTGTTTTATTTTCAAATTATATAACATTACATTTAAAAAATTACTGCATTTTTAAAATTAAGGGAATTTGTAGTAAATACTTACATGCTCACCACTTGAGTTTAGTAAATTCTGATTTTCCAGCCTTTACAAGTCTTTGAGCAATAACATTACCAACTTTTACAGCCTTATATGAAAGATGTATCAAAAATAATTTGCTCATTTCTGTTTGCAAATATATCACAGACTTATTAGGAAAACTTTTTAAAAAATTTTATTTTAAATGGCTGAAATCACACATAATTCTGCCACACAGGTATGATCATGATCATTTTGGTAAAGTTTCTTTGTCATAAAGCTACTCTATGCACTTGTATCTGACAAATAGTCCTCCTTAGTATAATTTTCTTGTGGAAAAAAATCAAAGCATGTATTATAGCATAATAAGCAGAATAGTAACATCATTTGTACCCCTAAGCCAATGTCAAATGCTGTCCCAGGTGGTGGATCCCCACCCAGAGCACTCCTTCTTGCTTAAATATTTCAATATTTAGCTTTAGAAGGTCAGATTCCTTTAATAATAGTGTCATTATTATACCAAGCATGTTAATAAGTCTTTACTATCATTAAATATCTAGTCACTTTTCAAATGAGTGGGTACAATTTTAAAAATATTTATACATCAAGATCCAAATATTTCACGTCATCATGGTGGGGTACTGGGAAAAGTTTTCAATTAGCAATAATCATGCCTCGGGTAAACCTCATTGGCTACACTACTGCCACTGCGGAAAGCTATATTGGATTACTCTGCTGAATTCATGCACCTACAGTATATGAATGGCAATGGAATATACATCTCTGACAAAAGTAAACAAAAAAGGGAATATAAATGAAGGACCATTTTATAGTGGAAATATATATATATATATATATATATATATATATACCAAAGAGCATAAATATGCAGCTACTTTCTCTTAGTTCAATGAGGTTTTGAGCTAATAGTGTTTAGACGTTATCACATCTGCATCTTGTAATAGGAATAACTACTACAAAGTCAACAATACACAATGTATTATTGTAACGGTACTACTAACCTGTTTTGAAACTATCTCATTGCTACTTCTTTCCCAATAAAATTATTAAAATAAAAAAAGATCCAAATAAGTCCTAGCTACCAAAATTCACTTTAATTTCAATGAAGTCTTCTTATAGTATTGATAAATTTACTTGAAATTTAGTTGTAGAGGACAGTGGGGCTGTTTTTCCTATGGATCCTGCCCCAGCTTGACGTTATTTTATCCCTGTGATGTTATATGTAGCTAATTTCTGGTTTCCTGAATACCTTGTAAAGTGGTTTTAAATTTAGCAGCAGGGTCCAGTTCACGTGACTTGTTCTGGGAAGACGTTTTTAGGAGAAACATGTACTCTTGGCATCTTCTCTTTCTTTTTTGATGTTAGAGGACAACAATAATTATTATGTACACTTGTATCATTGGGGATAATAACATTGATATTCAGATCTTACTCTATCTTCATTTTGGTGAGAGGGCTTCTATAGATAGAAATGTCATCGGAATTTGGTTGTGGGTGACCAGGAAAGGCAGGCCACTGCTGTTTTTCTATGAATTGTCATTTTCAAAATAATGATTTGGTTTTCCGAAGATGAGCAGTGAGAGGCTGCCCCCTGGCCTTCCTTAGTATCATGAGGAGCTCACAGGTTTAAATACAGCTGTAGTGTTTGCATCTGTGGCACTCGTTATTCTCATTCATGCTTTAATTTTCCCGACCTTAATTTGCATTTCTCCTGTTATAAGTGTTGCTGCACTCATAGGCTATTTGCATTTCTTTTTCTTTAAACTTCTTTGTGAGTTTCATTTTTTTTTCCCTAGATGCAGGACTTTCTCTTTTCTATTTTTCTGAAGACCTTCATCAATCAGGAATATTAATTTCACTCTTATGAAATGAAACTTTATCTCTCACATACCATAAATAGATAAATAGCAAAATGAGAAAACGTAATTTTTGTCACAAAGATGAGTGCAGACTTGGGCAGGAAAGACGACAACACAGTAATTAGAAGCCCGGAGATTGGTTTAAGATTCTCAGGGAATCCAATTCATGCTCTACAACAATGCCACATAGCTCGCTTTAATTCCTCTGTGCTTCACCTTCCCAATTTACCTCTTTAGTTTATTGGAAGAATTTCATGAGAAAGTATAAGTTCAACACAGTTGCAGTAATTTTTGGCTCAAGAAATAATAATTTGTGAAACTCTTATTAGATACTAATTGTGATAATAATCACATGCTTTCAGCAGGAGCTTGGGTATTGAGCTTCATTCCACTGTTCTGGTCATTAGGTTCTCGGGTTCCTCAGCAAAGCAGAGTGATCTCCTGTCATGCCCTAGAGGTCAGTCCTTCTGCTTGTCGCTGGCTGGAATAGTCTAGTTTTGTTCAGACACCAAGCAGTGAAGGGCATTCCAGATAACGTATGTGCATGTGCAGATAACATATCCATACAGAGGCTCCACGTTGTGCCTTTACTCTGTGTCTCAAAGGAGTAAACATGAAACAGATAAGAGTTCATTCTTTCAGTGGCTTCATCTGGTAGGGGAGCCACACGCATGGCACTCTGCTACTGCCTCTGGGGTTTATATACTTAGGTTCCTTTGCTTGCTACTGACCAAATTAAAGGAAATAGTATATTTTGGTAGAGAGGAAAAATAAAAGCATTCCAAGATCACTGTGAGGGGTGGAACACCCATGTCTATAGCCAGGTGTAGAAATGGCAGGCATCTGGAGCTCTGGGAGAGCAGGAACACAGAGATACAATTCAGATCTCCACACCTACGTGATGCTGTGAGGTATCTTCATCTCACTGTTGGTGTGGCCATCTTAGATGCTTATGTCTCCTACAGAAAACTAAATATTTTAGCAGTGGTATAATGAAAAGTTATACCTTACTGTTGATACATGTGTGTTCTGGTACACAGATGTCATCTTGTTGTCACAGCACTACAGGGAAATACATAAATAAAAACTTTAAATTCATATGACAAAAGAAAAATGAAATAGGTTCCAGGTGATTGGCTTCATATTTTGTCACTTCGTGGAGTCTGATGAGAGGAGGAGGCCTGGGTTATTTGCTTGGCAGCATGGCATTTGAAGAAGATGCTTATCTCTAAAAGAAAAAAAAACAACTTTTTTTCTAGTTTAAAATTTTTAATTAATATACAATGAATTATGCAAATAAGTGTACATGTTAGTGAACATTCATGTGTAAACACATGTACATAGATATAGATAGATAGATGTAGATATAGATATAGATATAGATATAGATATAGATATAGATATAGATATATGTGCAGCTAAAGACCACACTCAGAAGTGAAATAAATCTGACCTACATGTGAAAAAATCTAACTTTTCAAGTTTCAGTTTGCCATTTTGCAGTGTCAGTTGCAGTATGCACCACAATCTTTGTTTCTGTTTGTTTGTTTGGAGCTGAAGATTTAACCCAGGGACTTGTGGATGCTAAACAAGCACTCTACCACTGAGCTGTGTCTTCCAACCTGCAGTAGTCTTTCTATCCTTCTAAAGGCTTCAGAAAAGAGAATGGAGGCCAGTAAGATAGCTCAGTGGCATTAGCACCTGCCTCTGAAGCTCAAGGTCCCAAGTTCAGTCATTGGTATTATGCACACATACACACACACACACACACACACACACACACACACACGAGCTGAAGGGTGGTTATGCCTGGGTGTGAGTAATAAAACTCCTACCCATACACGGTGCCATTGTATTCATTCCAGGTCCGACACAGGGCTCCTACTTAAAGCTAGTGTTCGCCCCTTTGGACTTGTGTCCAGCTTTTCCAGATATCTGTCTCAATTCAGTGACCTGCTGTGGAGAGGAAAAGCTGACTTTACTATATAAGTCCTAACAAGTTTAGTTTTAAAAGCAAAAACTAAATTTCAACCATTACGCAGCAAATAGTATCAGCAGCTAACACAAGCCTATTTAACTCACTGTGGACATTATTCTGTTTGGAAATTGACACGAAGAATCCATTGCTGTTGATGTGTGGATAGTATTATGATTTCTGTCTTGCAAATGAAGCACCAGAGAGGTTAAATAATGTGCCCATAAGCACACCTAGTCGTGAGCAGCTGAGCCTTGAAACAAACCCAGACAACTGATCTCTTTAACCAACATTATCTTGGCAGTTTATGGTGTCAAGGTAAACTAGTTCCTTTATTGGCAGCCCCCTGCAAAGGAAGGTTTTGGCTGAGCACCCTTCTGTTGTGTTTGCAGCAGTGTAACGTTGTGGGCATAACTCACACAGATCACTAACAACAGAGGATCTCAGTCCAATACTTTAGAATAAGGTGACACTTATCTTGGTTGATATTCATAATTCTGGTTGCTTGCTTTATTGCCTGGGTATCTAAAGATATGTAGAAAACTGCTGCTCCACAAGGTGTCTGGAAATTTTGTCAATGTTTAAGCAAGTGCTTCAGTTGTTTCTCTCCTGCAACAAGCAGGGAGAAATTGGCGAAGTTACCCATCTCCAGGGAGTGAGGCAGCAAAGAAGGCCCAGTGGTTGAACCCAGAATATGCACTGTCCCATACTTTCTGCTGGCGTATCCTTAGTGTGCTAGTCATAGCAATGTGTACATCTTTATGCAGAGAGGTGACTAATTTCAAGAGGCCTGAAAATGGAATATATTTAGGATAGCTGTACACTGAATATTCTTGTTCTTGCTTAGGCTGGGGCCGAGGACTGCTTCTTTGGTGATGACCAGGCAGGACAAAGGCAGGTCTACATTTATAGATTGCCAGCAAATGGCAGACTTAGAGGATCTGAGTAGGTGCAGATACAGGTATCAAGTGTGGGTATCTGTCCTTCTATGTAGATTCAATTTTAAAATTGCACCCCATTGCTATTATGACCTATGAATCATTGCTGTCTGACCCACTTTATAAAGTTTACAAGATAAACATATTTCATTAACCAGAAAAGAAGACTACAGATTAGCAATTAGCTCAGGTGCCAGGAAATTTCCTAAAACCCCATTATAACATGCAATGGCTTTTCCTCCAGAGCCATTTTAATTTCACCATCCAATTTAAAAGGCTAACCAGATAGGAAAAGAAGCCGCTCGTGCATTGGCAAGCTCTCAGGCACTTAAAAATCAGTAGCTGTTTCTGTAATCCTTAAAAGCCAGCAGCGAGGAGGTATGAAATGAAGTATAAGCCATGTTGGTATGCTGAGCTATGGAAGACTCAGGTCAACAACTTCTGACATTGCCAGTCTTATGGAGAACCCACTGCTATTGTGGACTGCTGGACTATATTGGAATGTTTTGCTAAATTCATGCACCTATAATATTTAGGTGATGGTGAAGTGCTCTTCTCTGATGAAACTAAACAAAAAAAGGGGATACAAATGAATGACCATTTTCTATCTGTATATTCAGGGTAGTTAGGATAGATATATGGCTGCATTCTCTTAATTCAATGAATGGAGAGATTTGTTCTGATAGTGTTTGTGAACAGGATATCCTGTCTGCATCTTGTACAATGAATTACCACTGAGACAACAATGTGCAATGTGTTAATTATTGAGATTGTGCTGGTAGTTGGTCTTGAGGTTGTCTCATTGCTATTTGTTTCTCAATAAAATTATTTAAAAAATAAAAA
>NDGN011542425.1:3622-15991 GCA_002564285.1 Tympanoctomys barrerae
GAAAGAAAGAAAGAAAGAAAGAAAGAAAGAAAGAAAGAAAGAAAATAAATAAATAAATAAATATCCATCTAGGGGGCCAGCCAATAGCTCAGCAGATTAAAGCACCTGCTAGCAGGCTCAGGGACAGGGGTTTGATGCCCAGGCCTGCTGTGCCAGCTCCACCCCCGGACACGCTGAGACAGCAATTGAGACTGGGCGTGGTAGCGCACACCTGTAATCCCAGCTCTTGGGACGCTGTAAACAGGTGGAGCATTATGAGTCCTATCTATTAGTGAGGCCCTGAACCCCCTGTAGACCCTTCCCTAAAAAATACAAAAAGAAGAGAAAATATTCATCTTAATTTCCATTACAGCATCATAGAAATAAACTCAAAATGTGAAATTCCATAATCAGTGCAGTAAATTCTCTTAACTTAAAAGGTATGGATCACACCTAATGACATAAGAATACACTATTATACACAACTAAATTTTTAACTGTAGTTTCATTTATTTTAATATTTTCAAATTTAATAATTATTTCTGATATTAATTTGAGTGCCTGACTATAAAATAAATTTTAAAAATTAATATTTTCTCTTAGATATTTTAAACATTACCTGTAATTTATAATATTACATTAAAATAAAATGAATTAAAATAAAATTCAGACCTTTGCAGGTGTATGTATCCAAATGGCCGGGTTGAATAAAATGTGATCACAAAGCTGCTTCAGCAAAGGTGCTCCATGAGATAAACCATCAAGATATTTTGCAAAGGATAAAAACTGCTCTAAGACCGCTCTAGTTATATGAACTCTTGATGACTTAAAGAAATGAAACACAGAAATTATAGTTTAAAATAACCATGATATCACAGTGAATAATAGCAGACTTAGCATAAGTACAGATGAACTTTTCATATGCTAACCATAACAGTTTATATACAAATTTTATTTTTTTTGTTAGTAAAATTTTCATAATACTAAGAAACTAGAATTTTTCTGTGATTTTATTAAGAGCACTTTTTGGACAATTACAAATAAATAACTTAGAAGAAACATGTAAAGCTACTCTTAGTTCATTATAAAGAAACACAATCACCTCTATAATTATAGTTACTCAGAAGGCAGCAGGAAGATCACAACTTCCAAGCCATCCTGGGAAAATGAATAAGGCTTTGTCACAAAATAAAATAATAATGGACAAGGATGTGGTTCATTGGTAGATTAATGTAACATGCTTAAAGACCTAATTTTAATCACCAGTACCACAAAAGAGGAAAGCAGGTAAGGAAAGACTGAGAAAGGAGGAAAGGAGAGAGTTACAAATAGATTATGAATAACAATCTAAAAAATGACAAGCTTTCAGGCAGAAAAACTGGCATGAAATGAACATTATAATGCAAAAAAAAAAATAGGAATGAGAAGAGCTTTCACTCAAACTATCTCCAAATGGTAGTGAAAATAAATTAATTCTACCAATCCACTTTCTCATTGCAGAAGTTCCACATCCACAAATACACCTTGCTTTAGCATAAATCTTTCTGACTTATCCATAATTTCTGAAAATGCAGATGTAACTCCTCTTCATATACTCTCCACATTTGGCTTTCATGTTCCTCAAATTACTCTTCAGTGTCTTTGGCTTAAATATTACTTCTTTGGTCCTCTGCTCTTTGTATTTTCTTCAATGACACACTATGTTTCCACTACTACATATATTATTGCTTGTAGTCACCAAAATATAAATTATTTTCAATGATATTAAACACTAAAATCTCTCAGTAAAAGTAAGCCACAAAGCTTAACTCTAATAAAGTTCTACAAACCTATTAAGCATTTATCATGCTGCTAGTTCAAAATCAGATTTGCTATATGGATATATATTTTGATGGCTCAAAATTTTTAAAGTTAAAAATCTTACTCTTTCTATTGACTGTGGTACATGTTAAAATAATATTTTAGATATACTAGGTTAAATGTATATATTATTAAATTAATTTCACTTGTAATTTTTCACTAAAACATTTTACATTGTATATAATGCATGTGCTGTATTCTAAATGAAAAATGCTGCCCTGGAATATAATTTCAGATAAAAATGTTTTAAGATAAAAAAATGCTCTTGATTAAAAACAATGTTTAAACTAAAATTTCAAAAATATCCTGACCTACATAAGTCTTTGATCCCTCATTTTATACTTTCTATAGTATCATGGTGTTCCCATCAAAGGAGGATGAATTATCTGAATTAACATTTAACCCTGCAGTATATATCACATTGTACCTTTCCATTTTCCACAGATTGAGGTCTAAATATCAGTATAGAATGAGCAAGGTTTACAAAGACTAACATTGCCTTATCAATTTTAACATCCATATGCATTATTTACATTCATCATGCTCAGGAAAATAGCAACTCATTTTATTAATTTTTATTTGCTACATAAGGGTTTACAAATTCACATGATCTCAAGTAGTTAAAAATGTGTGGATCAGGGAAAGCAACAAGAAAAATTGATGGGGACTGCTTTGGGTAACTAACAAAACTAAAATTAAAAATTAAAAACCTTTTTATTGAACCAAACAAAATTATTTCTTTAAATCAATTTTACCTATACCACACCAGTTTTCTTTTTTTGTTTTTTCAAGATGTTTACTCAATGTGCAGTAAAGAGCTTTGCATAGATTTACTTCTTTTTAAAATATATTTGGTACAGGGTCTCACTGCAAAGCTCAGACTTGTAGTGATCTACTATATTCAGCTTCCCCAGTGCTAGCTCTGCAGGCATGCACCACCATGCCCAGTCTCGGTGGCTGGCTCAGTGTATCTGGAGCAGGGCGGGTGTGGCATGTGGTGCCAGAGATCAAACCATAGTCCATGTGCTTGGCTAAGCAGAAGCATAGTCATCTTAGCTCTCACCAGTCTGATTTACTTCATCTTAAAGGGAAGGCAGAGCTCCAGAATTTCAATTTAGTCACTGAAAATGTACTTTATACACAATGGGTACTTACTATCTCATAGGTATCCACCTTGATACTGAAGAGCTAACAAAAGTAAAACAAAAAAAGACAGGGCAAAATATCTGGCCTTCTAGAACTTGCTTTCCAAGGCAGGATAAGGCATAATTATAAAGTAAATAAAATGTACAGGTAGATGTACAACAGGTGAATGCCTAGTAAACAAAAAAAGTCCTGGACCAGATATGAGATTTGCACAGAGTATTTAAGAGATTTCACTAAGACGTTGGTTCATCATGACAAGGCTAACAATGACTTTATATTAGCAGGATTGTGTGCTTGATAAAAAAAAAAAATCAAAGGTTTCCATATGTGAGAGTGAACCTGTGATACACATCAACTCATAGTAAAATGGTGATTAACAGAGGTTGGAAAAAATAGTGGGAAAGTGAATACAGGAAGTCTGGATCTGATCATAGCACAACGTACACATGCGCTTATATATCACCCTGAACTCAACATGTATAATTTAAATATCATATTTAACTGATTAATATGTATAATATATGTTGCTCAATGGACTTGTTTTTGAAATAGTTATTGTCTAAATACAAAACAAAAAACCAAAAGTTTAAACTACATCCCTTACATAGGAAGTATCCCACAAAATACAAATAAAACTTTAAAGTTTAATTTAATTGAAAATTGTGCAAGAGATGGAAAAAAACGATCCTAACAAATATCTGATATTGAATATATATTTCAGTTATTAAAGGGTACAAACCAATATTTGACTATAAATGTAAATAATATAGAGCCATATTTTAAGAAACTTCAATAAAAAGAACAGAAAACATTCTAAAATATATGGTTCAGTACTTGTTGAGGCAGCACAAATACTAAAATTTATTATTTATAGATGAATAAAACCAATGGTTATTTAAATACTCAGCCTATTTCAATAGTTATAATTTTAAATAGCATATTTTATATATTAGTGGTTAGATCATGATCTAACATATTTCACTTTTATGCTTTTAAAATTCTGAAAGAGAATATAGTAAATCTTTTTTTCTTTCTTTCCTTTTTTTGATACTGGGAATTGAACTTAGGACCTTGCATTTGCCAGGCAAGTTCTGCACTGCTGAGCTCTGTCTCTGTCCTAGATCTTGCTTCTAAACATTCTCAGAAAGCAGGTCTTTTAAAAAAAATAATAATATTTGCATATTCCTTTTTAATGCCCAGTATTCATGACTGAACCTGAGGAGTTCATGATTCATGACAGGACTGCTGTATATCCCCAGCCTATATCTACTGTGAGACAGGGTCTTGCTAATTTGCTGAACTCACCCAGTATGCTCTGGAACTTGTGATTTTACTGTATTAGACTCCTAGAATGCTTGGTTGACAGGAAAGCACCCTATTTGTCATGTGCTTCCTCCCATTCAAATTTTTTACTTTATGGAAAAATAAAGCAAAATTTTATTGCAAAATAATAAGAGAATAACAATAGTTGATACAGTGTTTATAATTATCTTCAAAAGCTATTAAAAGTATAAGACAAGACCATAAAGGTTCTTACAAAGAAGATACAGATAATACAGACTTTCTTTTCTTTTTTTTTATTTTATTTTATTTTATTTTTTATTTTTTTTTTAAATTATTTTTATTTTTGTTTTTATTGTTGTTGAGGGGGATGGTTTTAAACGTTCAGATCTGGACATTCTTTTTCTTTTTTTTTTTTTCAATAAGTAATACATTGTACATTGTTATCTTTTTTTTTATAATTAACACTCTGCATATATTCCTCACAGTGGTAAACTGCTGTCAGACTTTCTTTTCAATCAACTAAAATAGTATAAATGAAACAACTGAACATATATATTAAAATATTTTCAAACTATAATTTGAAGAACTTTATGAACTACTACTTCCTACTTATCTCTCTACATACTTATGTATTTTTTTCTCATTTATGAGAAATCATGGTCTTTATGCTAGTGTGTATGGCTTATTTCACTTAACATTATGTTCTCAAGTTGCATCCATTTTACCTATGGATGCCTCAAGCACTCAACTTCAATACATAAATCAGGCTAATCAGGATAATTAGGAGCACATTCATACAGGGAAATAATTCATAATTTACAAAAAAGTTTTGCACTTGCTCACAAATGATATGCTAAAAGCCCCAAATTAAGGCCTCACTAAAAAAAGAGGTGCTCTTTTTGCTTATAAATTAATATTCTTAACAGTAGGTTTAGTTCTAAAAATGATCTTTAAGAAATATTTTTCTAAAATTATGCTTTTGTTGGCTCACTCCTACTATAAATAAAATGTATGTTCTCTTTAACAGCAAGTTACTTGGACCCATAAATGTAATTATTCTTTAATACAGTAGCCCTAATAGTTATTTACTTAACTTTCTTTCCTGATACAAAAATTGATACTTTTATTTTTCTAGTCTCTTCCCTGACTCCTCAATAAATGTTTAACTGAATTCAAAAATCAAGTAAGAATATAATAGATAGATACAAAGACAAAAACAAACAGATTAGCAAAGGATGAACTACTTGTCTTTAAATGTGTTTATTTCATTGACTCCCTTAGCTAGTGTTCTATTTTGGTGCTTGCTTTCATTTTCTCAAGGGAAGGGGCCAGGGAGAGGGCTCAGTAGAGTAAGTGCTTCCCTGGCAAGTGCAAGGGCCTGAGTTCGATCTCTGGTTCTGCTAAAATAAATAAATAAATAAAAACAAACCAAAAAAAAATAGTACTCGATTTTCTCAAGGGAATTTGTGTGTGTGTGTGTGTGTGTGTGTGTGTGTGTGCATGTGTGCGCGCGCACGCATGCGCAGAGTCTCATACACAGCTTGGACTCATAGTGATCCTCCTATTTTCTGTCTCCCTAATGCTGGGATTACGGGCATGTGTCACCCTGCTCGGACTCCACTGCTAATTCAGCGCACCCAGGGGCGTGGCCGGTGCGGCATGTGGTGCCAGGGATTAAACCCTGGCACCTGCGCTTACCTAAGCAAGTGCTTAGTCCACTGAGCTATTTCACTGACCCTTCAAGAGAAATTGTTTTTAAGCAAACTTATAGCTGGATTCATTTTTAGTTACAAGTCTTTAATTCTTAGGCAGAAGCATAACGTGAATCTTCTAGAAAATGCTGAATCCTATAATTCGAGACATTCAACAATAGGTAACGGAATATCAAGTTTTAAGAAGTACTACATAAGATGTAATTAAACATTTGTAAATGGAATATGAAAAGGGGAAAAGAACTCTTGAGCTCTAAAAGTAAGCAAGACAGGAACCTTCAGTATTACAAGCAGAAAATTACATTCAATAAAGTTAGATCTTTTCAATATTTACATGTAGATTTCATGATGTACATAATAGCTTGCCATAATGGTTCATTGTAAAAAGTTTTTCTTCATACAAAAAATGCATAGCTACATATTCAATAAGTTGCAGAAAACTATTATAATTGGGAGAGGTGTATCCTCTATACTCATTTTGTACCTTCCAGGACTTCCAGGCCTAATTAGTTCCAATGGCCCAATTCAATCATATTAATCATTTGTTAATTTTTGGTGGAAAATACAATAATTTATTCATAAATCCAACAGCAAAATTTAGCATTTTCATTGCAACGTATTTTGATTCAATATTAGGGAAGACATCAGCTGATCGAGCAACTTAAAGAGAAGAATCTTGTTCGGTAATTAGGAAAATGAGATACTATCCCTCCTAAATCTTGATATGAGCCTATATAAGCAGAAAAGATACCTGTTACAGCACAAAATCAATATTGCAGTCAGCATACCAGGGATATACATAAAACTTGTGTCTCTGATGACACCACAGAGACTGTGATAACCTAAGCCTGAAGCCCAATTTACTGGATAGTTTTTAGATGGGGTAGGAGTGCTCTTCAACTTTCCTTATCATATTTCTATACTTGGGAATTTTCTCAGCTACTGGTTTCCAGTTGAGTTTGAGTAACTAGAGACATAAGTATAACATTAAAGGTCAGAAAGAAAATATTATTTGTTCATTATATACCAAGTCATTATACTTCTCTATTGAAGGCCACATTCTGGTCACAAATCCTTTCCTGAAGCTGTATTTCTTTTAGAGTGATACTCAGTAATACTCTCTCCTTTCTCCTAAACTATGCTGAGTTCCCTTAACAATGCTTAAAACTTTTTAAATAGCTTTAAATGTTTTCTCAAGAACCCATTTTGAGTATGCATTAGCTTCCAGCCAAGATGGATAAACCATTCATTACTAGACCAACTAGGACTTTCAGTTACATCAGCTAGTGTATTTACTTAATGCTTAAAGTACTTGGAATAAACCTGTGTATAAAGCATATCAAAAAATCACAGATATGGATTATTCTCTTCAATTTTCTTCCTGCTCAGATTTTGGCAAAATAAAACAAACCTTCCTAAATGATTTTCATTAAATAATCTAAAATCAGTTAATAAAGACTCATTAAATGATCTTCTTTAGACACTTAAATCACAATTTCTATAGCAAAGTTAAAAGCTACCAGACTTGCTATTAGTTAATAAGAAATTTAAAAAAGAAATCACTTATATGACTATCCTTTCCACCAAATGTTTAAAAATAAAAGTATGTGAGCCATCATCTCAAATAAGTAAAAAAGATATTGTTTTTAGGTAAGTAGACAAGCATTCATTTAAGTAATTCAACAAATATCTTTTAAGGCAGATACACAAATTCACTGTAAGTTGAAAACACATCTAATACACCTAATCTACTGAGTACCACAGCTCAGTAACAGAGCACACTGTAAAGTATAAGTAGTTTACTCTCCTTATTGGGGGATTAGGGGGAACTGAGGCTTTGCTGTCACAGCCCAGGCACGAAGAGGCTAACATAAGCAAAATTTAACATGTGAAATTATGATTTCACATTACTCACTGTCACAAATAAAGGGTATAAACTTATGTCAAGTGCAAAAGTTGTTGAATATTATCTGTTTTTGGAAAGAAGAAAGCTTGAATTTATACCACAGACAAAATTCAAAATTCAATTCCAGATTTACTACAGTTATATAATAAAATAATATTCAAGCAGAAATATCTTGAGTATGGTTGCATACACCTTCGATCACAGCTGAGGCAGAAGGCTCACTATGAGTTCAAGGTGGGTCTGAACTACATAGCAAGTCCCTGTATGAAAAAGATGAATAAATAAACCTTAAAAACGAAAAAAAAAATAAAAGCAAAAATATATGCTTCAAAATAGGCTCATCTTTAAAAAACAAGAATTTTGATACATGAAGAACTTTTCAGTAAAAAAAAAAAAAAAACTACTAAAGAGGGAAAAGACAAGTCAAAAAGAGAGTTTTGTACTATACATTTGATAATGTATTCATGTGTTTTGTTTTGTTTTGTTACTGGGAACTGACCTCAAGACCTTATGCTTGCTAGATAGGCAAATGTGCCACTGAGCTATATCCTGGGCCCTATCGATAATGTATTCAAATCCAGAATATATATAGAATCTCCACAGGATATAAGAATGACAACCCAAAAGAAAGTGGACAAAACCTTCAACAAATACCTAACAAAGGAGGATAAACAAAAGTACAACAAAATAGGAAAATATACATTTTTCATTAAGAAATACAAATTAAAATACATGATACACCTAATAAAATATATTTTAAAATTATATATCTAAAAAAATAAGAACTATATGCAAATTAACAAATTACAGGCCATGTCAAACCCACTCAGAAAGCTATGATCAAAAATATAGCCTCTGGACACAGCCAAGCCCGGAGTGCGAGTAAGACCCTCATCCATGCATAAGAACTTCATCCATGCTCCTGAACCAGCCCAGGCCCGGTGTGAGTGAGAACTTCCACAGTGCTCTCGGGACCCCTCCAGACATAGCCCAAGCCCAGACCTGGCATGTGTATGGGAGAGCTTTCACACTCCCCTTTGCCAGATGGATCCCTCTGGAACCAACCCAGGCCCTACCTGTCAGTGAATCCTCCTCTCCTGCTCTCTGGACCCCTACAGACCCAGCCCAGGGCTAGCATACAGGCCTAAGGTGAAACTCTACTGCTGAAGTCCTTGCACAGACTCTAGGGACCAGAACCACATACTTAATCCAGGAGCAGAACATCTTGCTAGAGGGGCACAGTGGGTTCACTTCCATGGGCTGCACCAGGAAGGTGAGCATAGTAGCCAGACCAAAGTCAGGCAAAACTAGATTAAATCAAACTTCGTAGATCTGCATTGGGTAAGCTGAGACACTTTGCTAGACCCAGATCTATAAAAGCATCCTCCCTCATTCTCTTGACTGAGACTGGGGGCAAAAGGTAACCAGGATGAACTAGTCTGCCTGGAAAATACCAGGTACATCAAGGGGAGGTGATCAGACAGAACTTACAGCTAACATAAAAACAAATTCCCAATTTAATATCTGCTTAGCTATACAGACATAATGATTGCTCTTACTAAGATACAAAGCCATGACTTACAAAGATTGTTAACTGCTAAATATCATTACCCATTATTAGTGTTCCTTGATGTAGGTCTGTAAATAAAAAACTTTAACTGTCTTAATCATATAATCACTCTTGGGTAAGAATTTCAGTAGTTTCTAAGGTTATAACTGCACCATAGATCTAAACTGAAGGTCAGAGGACAGGGCTATGCAAAATGACAAAGAGAAGGAGCAAAATGCAATCTCAGGTCCCGAGAGACCCAGAACAGGTGCAGAAGACACTAGCACAGACGATATTGGGAATCACACAGGTGAAATGTCTAACTTAATAAGTGCCTAAAGAAAAGGAACTGCAGAAAGGTATAGAGGAACTCAGATCAGAAATAACCTCTGAAATTTAAAAAAAAAAAAATTCTGAATTAATAACGTCTGAAGTAAAGAACCAAACGCAGAAACATATAGAGGAAATCAGACCAGAAATAATCTAAAGTAAAAAAAAGAAAGGATAACTATAGTGAAAGAATTAATAACTGCTTCTCAAGAAGACAATGATAAAATAGAGGAAACTAGAAAAACAATGGAATCCTTCAATGAGGAATATAGGAAAGAAATAGATTGCTTAAAGCTGAGTCAAAGAGATACACAGGAAGTTAAAATCTCAATGACCTGCTTGAAAAACCATTTGAGTAAAAGTGAAGATATAGCTTCAGATCTTGAAGATGCCTTCGCAGCTAGTGAAACGGTAAGAAATGATCTTTTAAAAACAACTAGGATGCAGGAAAAATAATTTATCACCTGCAAGATGATGCAAAGATGAACAACATGAGGCTAATAGGCATCAACGAGAAAGAAGGACTCAATATAAAAGACAAAAAGAATATGGACTGAAGTAATAGCAGAAAATTTCCCAATATGGGGAAACAATCTGACATTCAGGTAACTGAAGCACATAGAATGCCAAATAACATCAAATTAATGAAAAATACACCAAGACATATAATAGTCAAGATTTCAGAAATCCAGAACAGGAATAATACACTAAAAGGCGCAAAACAAAAGAAACAGATCACCTTTAAAGGAAAACTAATCAGAATCATGGCAGACTTCTCTTCACAAACCATGAAGGCAAGAAGAGCATGGAGCAGAGGATTTCAAGTCCTCTATGAAAACAAATTCCAGCCCAGACTGCTATACCCTGCAAAACTACATTTCCAGTTCGATAGAGAAATGAAATATTTCCATGACAAAGAACTAAAGAATTTCATGACAACAAAGCCAACCCTACATGGACTACTAAAACATGTTCTAGAGAGGGACCAAAATGATCAGAACTCCACTAATGAGAATGATAAGAACTCACCAAATATGGCAAACAATAAAACAAAGGAGAAAAAGGAATAAACAACATCAGGGAAATAACATGTCAATCGTAAGTTAATACATCTCAATTATAACCATCAATAAAATAGACTCAATTCATCAATTAAAAGAAACATACTGGCACAGTGGATTAAGAAAATCCACAATATGTTCTACATAAGAAATACACTTAACTCAAAGAAATTCATAGGTTGAAAGTCAAAGTATGGAAAACAATACTGCATTCCCTAGCACCTCAGAAAAGCAGGGATAGAAATCCTGTTCTCAGACAGTCTCAACTTCAAACCAACAATAATCAAACGAAATAAAGAAGGCCACTATGTACTGATGAAGGGAAAAATTCAAGAGGAAGAGGTAACATTCATAAATATGTACACACCAAACCCAGGAGCACCCAACGATACAACACAAATCTTGATGAACATAAAAAATCTAACATCCAATACCACAACCTTAACAGGAGACCTTAAAAGCCCTTTCTCCCAAAAAGATAGGTCAAATAAAAAAAAAATTTGGCAAAGAAGTAGCAGAACTGAACCAAAGCTTGAAACAAATGGACTTAGAGAACATATATAGAGTGGTCCACCAAGCCAGAGCTGAATACACATTTTTTTCAGCTGTACATAGCTCATTTTCTAAAATAGACCACATACTAGTCCATAGGTCATGCTTAAGTATAAGCAAGAAAACAGAAATTATCTCATGCACATTATCTGACCCCAGTCCATTGAAACTGGAAATAAATGACAAAAGAAACCACAAAAAAATCATAGATACATAGAAATTAAACAATACCTTCCTCAGCAACCAATGGGTCACAGATAAAATTAAACAAGAAATTGAACAATATTTACAATTCAATGAAACTTCAAGTACTTATAAGAATTTATGAAATGCAATTAAAGCAGTTCTTAGAAATTTATAGCTACGAACTCACATATTAGGAAAACAAAATGGAAAGAAATAAACATCGTAACGCTGCACATCCAACATCTACAAAAGGAAGAGCAAATCAAACCCAAAGCCTAAAGACAGAAAGATAATCATAAAGATTAGAGCAGAAATTAATTCAATCCAGATGAACAAAACAATTCAAAGAATTAACAAAACAAAAAGCTGGTCCTTTGAAAGATTAAGTAACATTGATAAACCCCTAGCTAATCTTATCACAAAGAAGAAAGAAACAACTGAAATACAAGCAATAAGGAATGAAAAGGGTGTAATTGCCACAGACCAAGGGGAAATTCAGAAGATCATCAATAGATGCCATCAGAAACTTTACTCTCACAAAATAGAAGACAGAGAAAAAATGGACAGATTCCTAGACAGGGACATATTACCAAAACTGAATAAAAAAATACAAGAACTCTCAATAACCCAAATAGCAGCCTATGTAATACGAAATTTTTTTAAAAAGCCTACCAACAAAGAAAAGTCGAGATCCTCATGGATTCACAGCTGAATTCCACAAGAAGTTTATAGAAGATATAATCCCTATACACCTCAAACTCTTCCATGAAATTGAAAAGGAAGCAATCCTCCCAAAATCGTTCC
>NDGN011542440.1:0-11043 GCA_002564285.1 Tympanoctomys barrerae
GAACAAATCCCTCTATTCATTAAGAGAATGTAGTTATATATCTATCCTAACCATTTTGAATACTCAGATGCAGAATGGTCATTCATCTCTATGTCCCTTTTTTGTTTACTTCTGTCATCTAAATATTCTAAGTATGTGAACTCAGCAAAATATTCCAAAAGAGTCCAGTAGCCCATAATATTATTGGGTTTTCCGCTTGACTGGCAATGTCAGAAGTTGATAACCTGAGTCCCCTACAGCTCAACATAACAACATGTCTTTACTTCTTATACTTCGCTTTTATACTTTTCTGCTGGATGGTAAAGACCAAGATAAAGTAAGACCTACGTAACAAGAATTGTATCTTTTGGATGTGAGACTTAGGGGAACATTTTGTATTTAATCCACAATAGGCCTGTTAAATTTAACCATGGTTTTAATAGAAAATCTTAGAAAGAAGGGGATCTCTGTTTTAATCTCTAAAGGAAAGGAAGGAGCTAGTAATACAGTTATAAACAAGGAAACTGGTCCCAACAACAGGGGAAAGAATTGGATTCTAAAATTGCAAGAAATGTGTATGTTTGCGGAGTAACAGGAAATCATTGTAAAGCAGAGTAATTGACGAGAGTAGAATGAGATCAGAAAAATGATCTTAGCTGCACATCATGAGGATTCTGATCAGAATGTCAACAAGACAGACATTCTGGGAACTGTCAAGGAATCAAGGAACTGTCAATCATAAATTGAAATATCTCTTTTATGGAAAATCCATAATCATAATATAGGAGAAGAGGTCAGCTGGAACTACAGATTGATAACACATCCAAGAATGAAGGGTATTGCAGGAATAATGCTAGGGCCTACCAGCACACAGGAGTTCTAGTATGCAATAAACTTTATTTTAGCAGTGATGGGCATAATGTGCTGAAACATAAAATAACAGAAGAAAAAAATAAACCATGAGTACATGTGTATTCCTGTGGCTCTCCTGGTGGTGGCATAAATTTACTTCAAACTGATTCTTTCTATTTTTTTTCTTTGCAAAGTGGAACCTGAGAAATAATAATAGGCAATAAAAGATGGAAGTATAGCTCAGAGGTTGGTTTCTTAGCACACATGAGGTTTCAGTGCAGTCCCTAATATAAAACAGGGAATATGAGGCATTGCAATTTGAGAGACAAAGTGTGAAACAATAGTACAATAGTCTAGGGTTGGATATCTCAAACTCTATGGAGGAGGCCTAGATTATTTATATGGTTTATTTTATTCCAGTGTGATTTCTATGTTGCAATGAATTGATCTTTTTGGTAAATTATAATACATCTTACTGTTCATGAATTAAAATATAAAAGTATATATTATAAATATACTGTTTAATTGATTTTCTTCATAAGATATAAGCCTGTCAGGTAACTATAAATATAATTTTCTAAATTTTACTGCATGTCTTACTGTAAGCTGGCAGTGTAGAGCTCACAGATGGCCGGTGAGCACATCGGGGTCCACACCTTTCATAGTACTGATGGAAGAAAGGAGCAGAGAGATCGAACCAGAGGAACACTGTATCAGGATGGGTGCATTGGAGGTCATACATCAATGAATTGCATTTAATGGAAACTGGATTTTAAGTTAGGAAAGGGTACAGGGGAGGGGATACAGTCCAATTGAAAGTAAATTGCTGATGTAAAGGAGTCAAGTCTTAATTCGGTGAGGATAGACAAAATGATCTGAAGCACAGGAGGCTGTGTCCATCAAGTGGTATAGTTCAACTTAAGCATGTATTTGGTTATAACAGCATCTAAAATGGTTAGATGTGATATGGCAGTGAACATAATTAAGGTTTATGTTGGGGCTCCGGAGATAGCTCAGCAGACTAAAACACCTGCTTAGGTGAGCTTAGGCAAGCACAAGATCTCAGGCACCATATCCCATGCCAGAGCGGGCCACAGACTCTGAGTATAGTGGCACACCCTGAAATCCAGCACTGGAGAGCCTGAAAACAGGAGGTTCACTGTGAGTCCGAGCTGTGTCAGGAGACCCTGTACCAAATACATAAAAAAGAAATTGCTGTTGGAAAAGAAATATCCTTATGCATACAAAATCAGGAAGAATTAAGCAGAAAAAGTTGTGGAGGCTGCAGAAGGTAAGCATAAAATTATTAAGGAAACCACTGACCTGAGAGTCAAGGAGAAATGATAATGGCAAGAAGGAAGGATAATGTTATCATCGGAAGATGTGAAGTGGGAAGGAGAGGACTTTCCATAAGAGAGTAATTTCCAAATTGCAGTAAATTTGAAGTGTTTATACCTTCAGTCTCAAGTGGTAATGAAAAAGCACAGTGGCAAGAGTGGGAAATAGCTACGGACTGAGAGGCCTCAGGGGGCCTAGTCCTCTCCAGGGACACTCAGGGCACAGGGAGGCCAGAGGAACAGCAAAGAAGAGGATGAGAACGCAGAGAATTTTGCCCATGACAGAAATTAAATTTTAAAAATCTAGTGCAGGTGTTTCCTGAGTTTCCAAACAGTTGTAGTCATGTTCAGAAAATCAATCAGTTGTAACTTTACTGCCTTAGAGCCAGGAGTCATGATGCTTGAACTTGCTGATACTTGAAGAGGGACAGAACACGTAGCAGATCTCTCCTTGCACTTAGGGTTTTTTTTTTGTTTACCTCTTTTTCTTCTTCTTTTTTTTCTGTCTTTTTGAGACAGGGGCTCTGGCCTCGAGCTCACTCTGTTGCCCAGGTTGGTCTCAAACTTGCAAGGCTTCTCCTGCCTCAGCCTCCCAAGTGCTGCTATCACACTCAGCCCCTCCTTTGTTTTGCTTAATGTATAGAATGAGATTCTCATGTCTATTATGAATATGCTATGAAATAGGGACTCAGTTAGTTTCCCTGGTCTAGAGTAGAGCATCACTGGACTGTAAGATGGCTACCAGTTCATGGATGGAACCCTGCAGTATGTGCCTTGAAAGTACAAGGACATGTCTTTGGAGTCAGGGGTCTCCAATCCTTCACTAGAAAATGGACCACTCAGTAGAGAGCGCAGATTCAACCACCGCTCATTTCACCCGCTAGAGTCTGAGCCCTGTCCCCTGTCAGGTGAGCTGTGAAACTGGGCTGTTCTAACAGTGTGAACTTTAAGGTTAATTTTGAATGTCTAGAATCTAGAAAGCACACTCCTGACCTGACATAGCTAAGTTGGTGATGCTGGTGCTGGGGAATATAATTATTATGTATTGCAAATATAAATTAATAAAAAAGAAATTAAAAATTAAATATCTAGTCCTCTATCTCTAGAAAAATCATCTTGCATGAAACTAATTACTGGTACCAAAAGGTAGAGGACTCCTGTGTTAAAGGATTGTTCTGGGTACTAAATGAAAGAGAATCAACAAAAGAAAAGAAGGTTAACAATATCAATCATGAGTTATTATACGACAGACTTTCTTCTTTCTCCATTTCTTCCAAATGGTTTCTGACATCTTGGGATAGCTTGGGCATACATGTGCTCACTCACTCTTGTTAACCAGCTACACAATACCGCACCTGCGGCTCCAGAAGCATTTGTTATTGTTTGATTTTCTTTGATGAGGACCTTGGTGATGATGATCTGCATAGAAAATGAAGGAAAATGGAACAAAGAGATATCTTCTTAAAGAGAAATATAGTTGTGTATGTACCTGAAGTGATAAAGACAAAGTTATATTTTCAATTTTAAATGACATTCTAACTTATCTTGGCTTTTATGTACAATACAACATTTTGATAGACACAAATCTCAAAATATATCAGGAAGACCTTTGTAGTCAGGATTTTCAAGGGAATGGAGATAATTTATAGGTTTATTTTTTAATAATCACCCCAATAGTCAAATGCAGAAGAGTGCAGGACATCTGCCCACACACTGCAGACACAAAGAATCCAGGTGAGGGCCTGGACCCCCTGGCAATGTCCTGCAGGTGTCCAGCGGGAGGCCCAGAGCCCATGGCAATGTCTCATACAAGTCTTCAAGGATCTATAATGGGAGGGCCCAAACGCTGGTGGTGGAAGCTAGCAAGTCTGTACCAGCAGAAGGAAGGCTGGATTCTAGCTGATTGAAAGATCTGTACTGGAACCAGAGAGTGACACAGTGAGGACACCAATTCCTCCAGTGACAATAGCTAGTTCATATCAGGAAAACCAGCATGGAAAGCCTCTCCAGGAGAACGACCAGCACACCACCTTCCCCTCCAGTTCTGCCTTTATGCTGCTGGTAGCAACACTCACGTGGGCGCTCCACACTCAGCTCCACGCTGATGCAGGTCAGCTGGGTGTTAGAGGTTCACCGTTAGTTAATCCAGCACAAAGTTCAATGAGATGAAAAGTTCTTTCTGAATCAGCAAATAAACTTTGAAAAATTTTCCATGGACTTCATGTATTTAATGGGGGCAAGGAAGAAATATTTTTAGCTGCTGTAGTATTGTCCAGAAAAAGAGCAATAAAAAAAGAAGAAAGCCAAGAAGATATGAGCAAAAGAGTTTTTTTTTTCAAATATGCTGACAACCTGAAAGTCAAATATACAAAAAGAATGCATACAAATCTCTAAATTTGTGAAAAACTAAGTTCTATTTTATTCCATTAGCAATGGTGGGCTGTTTAAGGACCATATATCATTTACGATCTCATTGTGCCAGAAAATAAATGGAAAAATAATTAGAAAACAATACATTTTATTTTATTTGCTTTGTCTCACTGTTTCCTGACTTCCTTCAGTTCTTGTTTCCTATTTACTTATCCACCCTAAAAACTTAGATTTGACTTATCTCTATCAAAACAGCTAGAGGGACTGGGGAGATAGCTCAGTAGAATAAGTGCTTGCCCGCCAAGTGAAAGGTCCTGATTTCAATCCCCAGTATGGAAAAGAAAAAAAAAAGAGCTAGAAATTTAGTGTATTACTTTTCAAAATAACCTTAGCTGAAAAATGCCACAAGCTAGCCAAATCTTAAAATGTATCAATTTCTTGTTTAAAATTTTTCTTCTCCATTATTCCAAATGGAAAAGTATTTAACACAAAGCTAGTGAAAAGGCAATAAATAATTGAATACATTGGAATAAACTTACTGTATATAGCACTTTAAAACATATAAGCACTTAAATATTTATCTATATTCTAAGTAGAACTCAAATACAAAGCTACAACAGGATTTGGACTAGTTTAGAAAAGAATCAACTTTTAGGGCTGGTGAGATAGCTCAGCAGACTCAGAACTTGCTTAGGCAAGGGCAGGGGCCAGGGTTTGATGCCTGGGACCACATGGTACGCCTGTGCCACACCCCAGGTGCGCTGAACCTGCGATAGAGTCCAAGTTGGTGGCTCATAGCTGCAATTCCAGCACTAGGGAGGCAGAAAACAAGAGGACCACTTCAAGTCCTAACTGCATAGTGAGACCCAGCACACACACACACACACACACACACACACACACACACAAATAGAATCTATTTTATGTACCTATTTAATATATTATTTCTTTTTTTTTGAGCAGAACATATTTATTGAGATAAAGAAAGCTCCTGTTCTGACAGAGGGATAGGAGGGGGGGCCTGAGCAGGTAGTTCCCCAATATTTTATTTCTTAAGAAGCCAAAGGTGGTATTTTAAAAGTTACCAAAGAAGACAATCACAATCTGGCTTTAACAACCTAATAAAATGGTTATTTTAAAGTACTTACTTCCTAATATTACACCATAATCACAAGATATTAGGTAATACAATCCTTTCTGAGGAAATGGTTTGCATAGAATGATGCTATGAATCTTTGAGTGGTGCTCTACTCTGATATCTCTGATATATCAGATTTGTAGTAGGGTTTGTATGTATTTCTAAACAGGACATAGTTTAACATTTAATGTATTATTGCATTTAAAGGTGACAATTACTCTTCAAGCTTATTACCTTGAATTTTATGTTCACAGGTGACAACAGGGAGGTTACTACACTACAATGTGTCATAGCTCGTAAATGTCCCTGCTTGGATTTAAATCAGAACACACTCTGTATCTTCTAAGAAATTGTGCTCTACAACTAAAAAGCTTATCTCTGAAGGGTTTCTAATGAAACAATTATATAATTTGTTTTTCTAATGGCTAAAAATTAAATAGTGGAATTAAGTGTAAATTCATAGTGAATTTTAAAATGTTCAGTTGAATCGAAAGACATCTAACTACTACCTGTTGTTCGCTGATTGTGATTACTTTTTCTCAGATCCTGGCAGGATTCTCACAATGATTTACTTCATGTTTTTCTTACAAAGCAGAAAAATAAAAGAACAAACAGCACCTCTATCAATGATGGATTGCTTTGAGTTCATATTTCTGTAATTTCAAGAGCAAGAACACAGCGGTACACACACTATACAATTGTAAACCTGCAAAAGTCAGAGTGAAAACTAATGAATGCCAGAAACTTTCCAGATTAATTATGGCTATTTATCCTAATGTTTAGTCTTGCATCAGGTAACTTTTTACAGTTTACAAAACATTTTCACAAAAGACTTTCAATTTGGTTTAATCGCAACATATGGTGTCTGAGAAAGAAAATAATGGAATTCAGTGTTCTTTGTGTTTATGAATCTGTTCAAATATTATCAGTACTGTGAATTTCATATGCTTGGACCAAATATGAAGCCCATTTAAGAGATAAGTGAACTCAACAAAACTCATTTCTGCAGTATAGATGCCAAATTCATCTTAAACATAAAGAGATTGAACTTTACATCTCCAAAGTTTTTTGTCAACTTTCAAGAGAAAATTAAAAAAAAAGTTTTAAAAAAAGGGGCCGAGGAGATAGCTCAGTAGAATAAGCTCTTGCTTTGTAAGCACAAAGGCCTGAGTTCAATCCCTGGTTCTGGAAAAAAAAAAAAAAAGTTTAAGAGAAAATCATAAACCAAAAGCAAGTTTTCTATAGTGAATTTTTAACTACATTTTAAGAAACAAATATTTGGTGCAAATCAATTTGAAACATGTATTGTTTTGCTTGAAAACATGATAGTTTTTATTTTTCCACTGTTTGTCACATTAAATATCTATTTTTCTCTGTTACTTATCAGAGCTCTAGTATATGGGAAGTATCCATACAACAGCCTACCTCTATCTAATTCGGTAGTTTCCATCAGTGTTTTTGGGCAACATTTATGGGAAGCACTTTTAGAGATGGTTTGCCAATATATTCTGACAGGGAAGTAACGTTCCTTACATAGTGAGAAAACGTAATGGTGTTATGAATTGAAGAAAGAAAGAGACAGGAAAGAAGGCAGGCAGTCAGAAAGAGAGAAAGGAAGAAAGAAAGGAGGGAGGGAGGGAAGGAAGGCAGGAAGGAAAGCAATGACTAGAGTGAGACAGGAGAGAGGAGAAAGGAAAAGAAAGAGGATGTGAAGACAGAAGAGAAGGGCTGAAAATAAAGGAGGAAAAGTTAAAGCTAGCAAGAATAAAGAGCTTTGGGGATTCATATTCAAAGATGTATTTCTCTTTTAAACTCTTAACATAAGTATATAGTGATTTTTTTTTAAAAAAAGCATTTACCTTTCTCTACAAGAATATAATTTTTTTTTTTTTTGCAATTAGTATGCTGCGACCCAGGGACCTCAAGTCTGTGATAGACATACACATACAAAGGGTGAACTTGATTCAGTCCCTTGGGAAAAGGGTGTAGTCATTTCCCAAGCCTCAGTGTGAATTTGTTTACTTCTCTCTTTCCCTTTACTTATTCATTTATATTAATTTCATTGAGAACGAAATAGCAATGAGACAGCTTCAAAACATGTTAGTAGGACAGTTACAATCATTAATACATTCCATATTATTGTCTTCCTAGAAGTTATTCATGGTACAAGATGCAGACGTGTAGCTTGTCTATACACTATTAGTATAAATCTTTAGTAGTACAAATCTTTCGCTTTATAAAAATGTGTTGCCACTTTTTGTTGTTGTTGTTGTTTTGTCATTTTGTTTTCATTGAAATTGCCTACAATGTTTAGCAAATGTTTTGAAAGACTGTACAAAAAAGCCTCTAAAATTTACCAAAATATGCTGCAAAGGGAGAACATTATGCGATGCAATATTGATAAGAGGAATTTGAAAAAGTCTTAAGGCCTTTCCTTTCAAATTGGAGGAGTTTAGGCTCTATCTTAGAGCAGTTGAAGAACAGTACTTTCAGATGTTTTGCCTGCTTTTGACAAGGGCGTCTGTAATATCTCGAAAGTATGTCAAAGATGGAGCATTTAACAACCCATGAAGACAATGAGTATAAAACAGAAAATTAAGGCATCAAGTTACTGTAATTTTCTCCCCCCTTGTCTGCAGCTGATTGGTGCAAATTAACTGCCTGACTAGCTAGCACACAATATGGAAATACTTGATATCTGCTGAGAAGGCAGTCTTTTTTTAACCACATGGTAAAAATTCCAGAATTCCCTGTAGACAATGCCCTATTGTGATTATAATATTTTCTTTCAACTGTAAGGATGTGTTTGCTTGTTTATTTTGAGCTTTGAGAACTTACTAACCTCAGTATTACTAAAATTACAAGCTTTATAAATCTGTACAAAGGAACTGCAAAAAAATAGAATGCTTTGCTACATCATCTCTTAATTAGATTGCCATGAGTCTTAAAATTTTAATAAAATGTGTAAATTGCTTAGTGCAGCACAGTGGTTTAGAATGTAAATAATATTTGATTTTCATTACCTTTATTGAAAAATAGAATTAAATTCTGTGAAACATACTACTTATTTCAATCTTTTCCCCATTATGAAAAAAAGTTTAGGTAAATGTTCTTCATTTCCTCCTATAAACTTCCACAGAGAGAGCTTGAAAAATATAAGGACTTCTCAATAAAACAATAAACTCTTGGCTATCAATTTGAAAGACAGTGATTTTTTTCTGTCCTTCAGAAGAGAAACATCAATCAGTTATGAAAATGAAGCAAATGATGCAGATGACTAGACACCAACTATGACTTTAAAAAAAAACATATGAAAGGAATAATAGTAATTTGGGAATGGGAATGTGACAATTAAAACTACCTATAAGTAATATCAGGAAAGTTTTCAGTAGTTTCTTTTCCCCGTGTGTGTCTTTTATCTACGGATACAAGTAAAATTTATACAAACTCTACATTGTGTAGTTCTGAAGTATCAAACCCTTACCTTGGGCTGGGAAGAATCTAAGCACCTGCTTGGCAAGCTCGAGCATCTGGATTCAATCCCTGGCACCACATGCTGTGCCAGCTCAAGGCCCAGCCAGCCATGGTGACCAGGTGTGATGCACATACATGTAATCCCAGTGCTGGGGAAGCCGAGGTGGAAGGATCACTATGAGTCTGAGCTGCGTAGTGAGACCCTGTACCAAATCAACCAATCAATCCTTCAATCAATAAACAATTTTTTTAATTTAAAAAATCCTTAAATTTTATGTCTAAATGATAAACACTACCTTGCTATGGGTTATTTGTATGCATAGTAATTGATGTCTTCATTTACTATAAAGTTCAAGAAATGTATTTTAATTTCTAATTGATGCATAGAGATAGTGAATATTTATGGAGTACAATGATATTTCAATAGAAGTATATAATGCATGATGATTTTTTTCAGGATGACTGGTATTCCTGTCCCCTTAGATATTTATCACTTCTTTGTGTTGTTCAAAATTCTTTCTACTAGCTATTTTTAAGTATTCAAGTAATATTTACTTTTACCATGTTTACTTCACTGTGTTATGGAACATTAGAAATCTCTTCTCTTATTCATATCTATCTTTGTACCCTGGACACTTTAATCCACCCTGTGTTATTCTTTCTTCCCACACAACTTTCTTATACTTGTCAAATACCACTATTATATTATCCGTTGCTTTGTTATCAGTATTTTAGATTCAAAAATATGTGTAAACATGCAATATTTGTTTTTCTATATTGTACTGTATTCCTATTCAATTAAATAATGTTTGTTTTATGTAATTGGGTACCCTCACGTATAGTGATATAATTTTATTTCTCCTTGTTGAACTGACTTCTTTATCATCAAAAAGATCAGTGCCTGGGCTTTTTCTTTTTTACAGTTTGTGATTTTAAAATATTTTTTCTCAGCTGGGGAGATAGCTCAGTGGCAAAAGCACCTGCCTGGCAAGCTCAAGGTCCTGAGTTCAATCATCTATACCAGAGCGGAGCAAAAATGGATAAAAGAAATGCTGAGGGCCAGCCAAATAGCTTAATTAAAGGACCTGCAAGCAGGTGCAGGGTCTGCCTTGCCAGCCTCACCGCTGGGGCCCACTGAGACAGCAATTGAGACTGGGCATGTTGGCACTCACTCATCCCAGCTCTTGGGAGGTTGTAAATAGGCAGATCATCATAGGTTGTTTTTTTTGTTTGTTTGTTTGGTTGGTTTTTTTGTTTTTTGTTTTTTGTTTTTTCCATAATGCGGGATTGAACTCAGGCCCTTGCACTTGCCAGGGAAATGTTTATTCTATTGACCCATCTCCCTGCCCCTCATTTCTGACAATCTATTTCTTTTCTTATGACTTAGGAATTATCAGCTCATTTCTTCTTTGCTAGCAAGACTTTTCTGGAGATGTATATCACTCGACACGTAGATTGTCATACATGCAGCTTGATGCTCTTGCTCTTTTTTTTTTCTCAAATTCTCTACTTCTCTTGTACTTTTGACAGCGTGACCATAGTATGCTTCTGAGCACATTCCTTGGTGGAATCTATTCTAGGTCCTGTGAAGTTCCTGCAGTGGGATGTCTATATCTTTCCCAAGATTTGGAAAGTTTTCAGCAATTATTTTATGTAATAGGCTTTCTAGGTACTGATTTTTCTTTACCTCACCTCTTGGCACAACTAAAATCCTAAAATTTGCTGGCTTAGGGTATTTCATACTTCACATAATTTTAACCTAGGATCTGCGAGATAGCTCAGTGGCTTAAGCACCTGCCTGATAAGTGAAAGGTCCTGAGTCCAATCCCTGGTGGAAAGAAAAGAAAGAAAGAAAGAAAGAAAGAAAGAAAGAAAGAAAGAAAGAAAGAAAGA
>NDGN011542447.1:0-11738 GCA_002564285.1 Tympanoctomys barrerae
GTCGGGCTCGGTGGGCGCGGCGGCCGTGGCGGCGCTGGCCGGCGGGGCCCTGAACGGCGTGTGCGGCCGCCGCGCCGCCATCCTGCTGGCCAGCGCGCTCTTCGCCGCCGGCTCCGCCGTGCTGGCCGCCGCGGGCTCCAAGCAGGCGCTGCTGGCCGGGCGCCTGGTCGTGGGGCTGGGCATCGGTGAGTGCGCGGGCCGGGCCGTGGGCGGGTGGGCGTGGGCGCCTCCCTGCGCGGCCGGAGCCCGAGCAGACGCCCGCGGGCTGCCGGCGCCGAGGTCTCCTGGTCCCCGCCCTCGGGTGTGCGCGCTGCGGCCGGGGCTCCGGACCTCGCAGCGCCCTGCCATCGGCAAAGTCGGAACGCCGCAGCTTGCAGAGTTCAGCAGCGCGGAGCTCCAAACTCTCGGCTACTTCTCCCCTTTCCTTCTTAGCTGCTTATCTTCAGGTGTTGGCCTGTTATTTTCTCCCTTTTGTGCTTTCTTTAGTACTTCTCGACTACTCTCTTTTGCTCTAGATGAATTCTTTGCTCCCCTAACTTTTTCCTTTGGGTCCATATTCGCCCATTCTGTTTAGTTCTTCTGCTCTTGCTTTTCCCCTTGAGAACCGAAGGATCGATTAAAAGTCACCATCGCCTCCTGAAATCATTGAGGAGCCACTCTTGTGGATAAATGCCCGGCTGGACGGACGTTCACAGTTTCCTTTGCTACCCGAGGGAGTAAGGAGCCCGGCTCTGATTTTTCATCCTGGTTGCTGAGCAGGGGGAGGTGTCCTTAGCGAGTTCTTGGCAGAGGGAAGAAGCTATTTGGAATGTAGCTCCGTATTATTAGAAAGCACTTTTGAGGGAAAGTCGGCCGTTGTGACCCAAATCTCACTAGAAATTTTTCTAAGACGCACCGCTGATGATTATTTAATGTTGTATTTATGATTCTGGTTCTCTTTCCCCAGGGTGCTTCCCTAAAATGCTGGGGCTGGAGGCAGGCGTTTAAAACCCATGGTTGCGGCTCGTCTGTCCATTCATACCACTTGTTTGAAGCCTATGAGTTTCTTTCTCCCTTTTCCTGTTCGTTCAGAGAGGAAGCACAAGTCATTTATTTAACCCTAAGTGTGGGAACCGTGACCCTGACCTGCCTTTTCTGTCCATAACCGAGTATGACCCATCTTCTTTTCATTCTGCTAGTGAAGTAGGAAAGGCTCTCAGTAAAATGTGGATTTGGCACATAGAAGTCCTTGACAGAAATAAGCCAGAGTTAAATTTCTTTGTATGGAAGCTAGTCAAGTCTTCAGGACCTATTACATCTTCTGCCCCAGAATCAGATGACCACGATTCTTTTCTCATTCTGCTCAATTTTGTCTTCTTGGGACCCCTGCGCCTTTTGCCTTTGCGCTCCTTGACATCACATAGAACATTTCAGGTAACATAATTGTTGACAAACCTGAGTCCTGTGATTTTGAAATTGAATGGTGTTTTGCAGAGACCACTAAGTGACATTTCCAAGTATGCGACACACATTTGAATATTGTCTTAACTCTGACCCAATGGGAATCCTCTTCCAGATGTGCACTGAGTCGGGGGAGAGGAGAGTTTACTCTATCCTGTAACTGGGTGAGATTCGATTAGAGCCAGGCAGAGCTTGCCTGGCTCTGCTCTGTGTGAGAGGCTTTCAGAGGCCCTTGAGAACTCAGATGCTTTGTGTGGTCTCAACAGAGGGAAGGCAGGTGCTCCTACCCATGGAAATAGTGATGGAGTTTGGCTCTAACATCTCCCCTAAAGCCTGGCATGTGTGGAAGGTGACTGGGCATTAGTGCCTTACCTCAGTGGACCCATCGATGATGAGCTCAGCAGCTGACTGGGCTGTGACAAGGTGTGGCCCAGAAGGGTGGATTGTCATCCCCAACTCCCCTGTGAGCACTGCTCCCCAGCTGCCCTGAGCTGGGCACCTTTCCCTATGCCAGGCTTCTCTGCCAACCTGTTTCTGCCTTGGAGCACAATGAAGGGACCAAAAATAAAAAATAAGATAAAAAGAAATCTCTCCTTTCAGTCAGGTATTGTGACCCAGTGACAAGAAAGTGCCTGAGACAGTATTTGATATCCTTCAAGCAAGGAATGACTGCCAAAAGGAAAGTACGGGCTTGAGGAAAGACAGGCACAACCTAGGGATGGGGCAGAGGTGAGGGTGGAGCAGGGTGTGCAGGAGCTGGGGAAGCCAGTTCAGAACTTCATCCTGTGTTTGCTGGGCTTGTGCGCAGAATAATGAAGCCCAGTTTGAGACATGGTCCTGATTCACCTGTGTGGGCCATCAATACACCCCTCAGAATAGAAGCATTAATGAATTTTCGAATAGGCCTTTGCATTTACACAATAAAAAAATGTTTTAAGGTCACAATCTGGCTTTGAAATAGGCTACCTTAGAAAAATCTGGATGTGGTGGTACATACCTCAAAATCTAGCTGCTGGGGAGGTTGAGTCGGGGGCTCTTGGGTTTGAGGCCATCTTGGGCAATTTAGCAAGAGCCGGTCTTGAAGTACAATTTAAAAAGACTGGGCCTAGTGTAAGTGGAGTAGTTGGTTAACTTGTGTAGCCATTTCAGCCCCAGTAGTGAAAATAATTAGAAAAAAAAAGTCACTTCAAATTAGGATCTTTGTTGTGTGTGTGTATACATAAAATCCTTCAAAACACACAAGGAAGACCAGTCTTCAAAAAGATAAAGAGTGTTTTAAAGCCAAATATTGTGGTACATACCTATAATCCTAGCACTTAGAGGCTGAAGCAAGAAGATTGCCACGAAATCTAGGCTAGGTAGGGCTACATAGTACATAGCCGTTTTGAACTACATAGAGAAATCCTATCTCAGAAATCTTCCAAAATAAGTTTATTTTAGCTACAAAGGAATGAGCCCTTAATCTGACCACTATCCTGAGAGACTCTAAATCAGTGTTGTTTAAAACAGTAATCTGGCTTCATTGCATGTGATTGGCGTAAATAGTTGAATTTTGTGTGTGGTCAGAAGTTTGTCGTAGTCCTTTGATATGTGTTGACGAGCAAATGTAAGTTCAGGCACCTTTTGTGGTAAGTTTGCTCTGATAACTTTTTTTTTTTTTTTTCCCCACACATTTGCCCTTGGTAGGGCACATGAAGAGGGATTTCAGTTGATTTATTTGCTGCTGGAATCTAGGAGAAACTTGTTATGTAAATGAAAGGTGAGCACATAGACTAAAGAAAACTTCCATTGCGGTAGGGTACCCCCCTTAAATTATAATAGTTCTTTTCAAAAATCAAATGTGTTACTAGATTATTTCCAAGGGCCATCTAAAGGTTTCAGTTGTAATGATTTAATGAAATCATTGATTTCAACAAATGCCAATAAGCTTCCATTACTGCTGTCAGATTTGGGGGTTGGTGGTGGTTAGTAGATAAAAATCCCACCCTAGAGGCCTTCATTCTGTAGTGGTGCAGAACACACACACACACACACACACACACACACACGCGCGCGCATGCACGCATTACAGTTTGATAGAGATTTCTCTGAAGTGCTGAGGAAACAGAAGAGTGCACAGTTAGTTGATTCTTTTGGAGGGAAGTAAAGAAGGTTTTACTGAAATAAGGGTGTTTAATCTGGGGTTTGAAGCATAAATAGGAGTTAAGCAGGGAGCCAGGGAAGTACTTATGCACTGTAGGTCCTGCTGTTCTGTTTGACTCTAGGTAAATCGGAAACCAGTCTCTTTGTTGGAGGTGGGTGGGAACAGTTCACAATGGTTAACAGGTCACTGTTAGGATTTTTTAAAAAATACCTTGAAATCTTTGGCTTTTTGAGTTTTCTGGTTGTGTGAAGGTAGAGTTAACAGCAGGTGGGGAGGCGTGGAAAGCAGTCTTGAAGCACAGAGTGATGGGGTCATGGTACTGGAACTGGGGGGCATAGGCTGGATAAGGTTTTCTTTTTGGAGGCTGTTGGCTATAAATAACATAACTCCATTAAATGTCTCTGGATTTGTCTTTTTTCATTCTGCATTTTCTTTTAAATTCTTCTGCCTTTGTCAAACTTCCTTGCTGGGGATTTTTTTGGAGTTAAAAGTCCTGTGCTTAGGGGCCAAGGAGATAGTAGAATAAGTCCTTGCCTGGCAAGCGCAAGGGCCTGAGTTCAATCCCTGTTCTGCCAAAAAAAGAAATCCTGTGCTGAGTTGGTTACTTAAGGATAGGTGAAACCTCCCTGTGGCCTTGAATTACTAACTTTCGGATGTGTGAGGGGTCCTTCCAACAATAGGAAGAAATGAAAAAGAAATACCAAGCAAATATTAGTTGTTAATCTGCATTAAATGAGTTGTGTAACAAAACACCAGAGCATCAGAAATGAGGTAATCTTTGTGTTTGTTTTTCTTTGACTAGTGGCAACAAAACTAGTTGCAAAATTAAGTGCTTGTTGTGAGCAGAGAATTGTTTTCAGTTTTTCATTTTGCTTCCGTTGGTAATAAGACTGGACTTTCTTCGTTTTTCCTATTACTATCACTCTCCAAACTGTTTAACTTCAAGACTCATATTTCATGTAGGACACAAATTTTTGACCTCAGAAATTACCGCATCCCAGTAGTGTTATCTTTTGTGTGCCCTATACACACAGTCTCATTTTGCAATTGTTTGTTTTGCAGAATTGTACCTATAGTCACAGGTTTGTCTTTCTTTCTTTCTTTCTTTCTTTCTTTTTTAAATGTGGCTTGTTGTAACAAGATTGATGGAATGTGAGTTAGCTCAGGTTTGCTTTATTATTTGCTTTGGCCTTCCTTGTATTTCTCATACATAAAACCTACATGTAAATTGTCTAGAAAGGACAAAGTATAAGAACATAGTAGTGTTCCTGTGATTGTCATGTATAAAATCTGGCAAGAAGCATACATATTAACCCTTTCTCCTTGGTGTGGGTAGTTACTCTTCTGTGTACGGCAAATGGTAATTGTGTGCCTGTGCAAGGTCTTTAAATTCTGATACTCAGTAGTACTCAAACTTTTACTGAGAATTGACAGATTAATTTATTTAGCACTAGTTTTCTTGAAAGAATGTGAGACTTACATTGGTTTTCCTGTCAGTGTCTGAGTACTCCCTCTGCTGAGACACAATTTATAGCTGCCTTTTGCAACTTGTAATTGGGATGTTATGGCCTGCCGAGCCATATTTTTTTAGAAATGTCACATTTATTTTCGGATAGCTCCTAAAATTTTTATTTCATAATGTAAAGAAAAAGTAAAATCTTGTTTGATTAAAAAAAATCCTACAATATTGAAATTAATGTAAATAAGAATTTCCTGTAAGGTGGGCTTACTTAGCCAGATGCAACCCGACTTTCAGATAATCAGCTCATGTAGAACGTGGGAGACAAGGAATGATCAAATTTATGTTTTCTACTTTTTTCCTCTAATTTCTATTTGGTTGTTTCCTAAAGCGGGACTTCTCTGTGGGACTTTTGTTCCCTAATAGTATGAAACTGATTGGTAAAATATGACTTTGACTTTTTCTATTCTCTTGTCCCTCCCTCCACTGTCCATCTGGCAGCATGAGGCTAGCTGCGGAGTTATAGTGTGAATTATGACCCAATTATGTTTGCCCAGTGGTATTGCAACATCCTCCTCCAGTGAGTTCTAGGATGACATGTTTGTTAACAGGAGTTACTCATGTGACTTCTCCAGGAAACACTGTTCTTTTTCATTCATCTGTATTTCCCTCTTTTGCTACAAGCGCAGAGAACACCAAGTTAACTAACTTCATTCACATCAGCCTCTTTGGTTTGAACATCGTTAATAATGCAGAACCTGGTAACAGAACTCACAGGGCCAGCAGTCTTTGTTCTGTTTACCCTAAAATACATGAGTCTGGTTTTCTCTTTTCTTTCTCTGGTTGAGCTTGGTTCCTTTTTATATACTTCCTGTCTGCATTATTTTTCGTGTGTTTACTTTTTTCCCTGTCAGTCACTAAATAGCAGCAGTACTGCTAATTGTAGCCAGTGCTAATAGAAAACATTCATTGTCTGGAGGAAAATCTGTACTCAAATCTTTTAACATTTCCCACATTTTGAAATCAAGGATTTTTTTAGGGTTGTACTAGAGTTGAACCCAGGGCTTTTGAACTCAGGACTCTATGGTGTTCCTAGCCCCCTTCCACGTTCCCTTTTTGTTTTCAATTTTAAGATAGGGTCTTGTTAAATTGCTTAGGCCGGGTGTAATCTGTACTCAGCCTCCCAGGGTTCTGGGATTACAGGTGCCACAACTCCATTTAATTTCCCTGGATGGAGAGAGGAAAGAAAAATGACCAAGGTCCAGCTACTTCTTTAGGGGTCTTCTATGAAACCTGAGCACTGCCCTTTGGAATGGCATGGTGTTCTGCATGGCCAGAGCCTCACTTTGCAGCAAGGCTAAGCAGTTAGTTGATAGCGCTGGTGTCACCAGCATTGTCCTTTGACTTCAGCCTCTTTCCATCTCAGTTACTCCTTGGGGCATAATGTGGATGGGCAGACAGTTTGGCTGGTAGCACTCCAGAGGTTACAGTCCCTGAGACTTGTTTGTTGTATTTTTGAGCATTTTGCATGCGTTAGGTTGCATAGTCTTCATAATTGCCCTGTGGGAGATTCTGATTATTTATTTAGAGATAAGAGTATGTATGTTGAAAGTGATGAAATAACAATGTCAGGTCAGAGCTGCTGGGTGGAGCCAAGTTGGCACCCAATCGGTCCCACTTTAGAGTTGGCCTGTGCAAATGTGGCTTCAGTGAAACTCTTCCCTGGAGCTGCTCTACAGGTCCTTGGTGATATTCCTGTGAACATTACTTTTTGTGTTCATGTGTTTATTGCTGTGCTACATACAGCATGGCATTTACCATCTTGACAAGTATCTGGTGTATAGTAAGTTAAGTATTCAATTGTTGCACAACAGATACCTAGAACTTACTTGTCTTAAAGAACTGAAGCTGTTAAGTGTAAATTCTCCATGTACTTTTTCTACCTGTTGCCTGGCATTTCTGCTTTCTATAATTTTGATTTTTAGATCCATTATGTAAATGGAATCTTAAGGTATTTGTCTTTCTGTGATGGTCTTTACATAGTATATCCTCCAGGTTCATCCATATTGTTACTTGTAACAGAATTCCCTCCTTTTTTAAGGCTGCATAATAGTGTGTGTGTGTGTGTGTGTGTGTGTGTGTGAGAGAGAGAGAGAGAGACAGACAGACAGAGATAGAGAGAATATTGCATTTTTCTTTATTCATCTGTTGATGAAACTTGGGCTGCTTCTAGCTCTTGGATGTTGTGGGTAATGCTGAGTAATACAATATGAGAGTACAAGTATCTTGTTGAGAACTTGCTTGGACTCTTTGTTGTATATCCAGAAGTAAGATGGCTGGAACCTATGGTAGTTCTATTTTTATTTTTTTAAGGACCTGCTATGCTGTATTCCACAGTGGCTGCACCATATCCTCTTTTAACAGTAGTGCTCTAGGGTTCTGGATTAACGTCACTGCCAACACTTGCTGGTCATTTTCCTTTCATTGACAGTGACTGTCCTAATAGAGGTGAGACAGTAACTCATTGTGCTTTTAACATCTATGCCTCAGCCTCCTGAGTAGCTGGGATTCCGGGCATGTGCCAGTGTGCCCAGTTTGAGTTAATTTTTGTATATGATTGAAGTTCAGGGTCTTCCTACATTGTTTTGTGATACCCAGCTTTCCCACCAGAGTTTGTTAACAGTCATTTCCTGAGCATTACTTTAAAATTATAAACTAAACTGAGCAACGTAACACACAACCATAATCCTAACTGCTTGGGAGGTTGAGGCAAGGAGAATCATTTGATCTCAGGAGTGCTGGGCCAGTGTGAACAATATAGGGAAACCTTGCCTCTTAAAAACAAAAAAAACTCTTAAATGTCAGTGAGCTTTTAAGAACACACCCATGGCACCTATCAAGTGTTGACAACAAAGAATAACACTATTAGTGTGTGGCTGTCCCTTGCCAAGGGCTGGTGCACAGCCTACCTGTGATCCGGAGGCTGCATTGCCCAAATGCACTGGGAGCCAGGCTTTCTGTATTGGCCTGGGCTTTGGGGGTAATGGTGCCTTTACCTGAGGACCAGCAACAGCAGCCCCCAAGGGTTGGGCAGCACAGAGGGACAGCCGGTGACATGGCAAATGAAGTGAGAAAAGTACTTTTCCTGTCCTTCCCTGTAAGTGCATGGCTTTTCTCTTTGCATAAAACATGTCTACATCATCATCTCTCTGCCCCAGTTCCAAAGCCCTTTGCTGAGTGATGGCTTAGTGGGGTGCTGGAGAGTCAGAGGTAAAAATAGTCCCAGTTGTGGCAGGATCTGAGTGTGGCAGGGAAGGCAAGCACAAGAGCACAGCACCAGGCTGCACCACAGTAGAAGTGTCTGTAGGGGGTGACTTACAGGGTGTCTCTGGGGTCTTTTCCAAACTGAAGTTAGTGCCAGAGCTGTCCCAGTGCTTCTTGTGAAGCTTAGCACTTCTTCTGAGCCACATGCATGATATTGATTGCTTCATTCCTTGTGATTTAGCCTGTTTAAAAATCACTTCTTACTACTTTATGTTTGGGATATACAGTGTCCAGGTTTTTGGGGAGTCTGTGTTGTGTCATATGTGGCTCATTTTGTATTCCATTACGCCCACCCGTCTCTACATAGTCTGCCTCCCTATTTTCTGCCATCTCTCTTTCATTTCACTCTTGATTTACATTTTGGTGATGCATCTTTTTTGAACATGGCTCATTTCCCTTGGTAGACCAGAAATTCATGGAGGTTGGGTAATTATGTATTCACAGTATTTAATCCACCCACTGCACTCGATGCCCTGTGTTTTACCTTTTAAGCTCTTAAAAACATAGCCAACTAAAGAATGCTTAAACATGATACCCAAGAGAGTACTGCTGGAGTGGGAAGCCAAACACAGGTACTTAATTGCTATGGTGTTAATTAAGGAAGTGGAGCAAGTGGTGGGTAAGTCTGAGACTTTAAGAATCCAAGTTGCCTGGCCGCACTGCACATGGGGGTGCAGGTCACTTACCGTCTCTCCTGCCCTTTAGGGTGGTAATGATGATGAATGAAGTCATGTTTGTAAAGTGCCTTTTAAAATACCCCTGGTCAAGTAAAGTATTCTAGCTTGTTAAACATTTAGCACAAACATGTAGCCTTTGAGAGGGCAGGAGGATCACTTGAGTTCAAGGCCAGCCTGAACTATATAACAGTTTGTTAGAGTGTAGTCATGGGGTCACTGCAAAGTGGACCAAACACAGGAAGGCACTGCACCAAGGAGGTCTAGGAGACAGCAATTTTATTACTCTGGAGTTCCTGACTGGGATTGCTCCCACAGGGTCAGAGCCCCACCTGGTAGGGTTTGGGGCTTTTAAAGGAACAGCAAATGGGAGGTACAGCAGCAGATTTGATACACTATGATCCAAGAGTCCAAGGATATCATTGTTGCTAAGGAAGTTAAACATCTCAGGTTACATTGCAAGGCCATCAGTTAACACAAAGACTTTAATAAAGACAGGGTAGTGCAAAGAAGTGTTATGTTATCAGGCTTGCCCAGGATGTCTTGCTGGTTTTGATGGCATTTCTTTCTTTCTTTCTTTTTTTTTTTTTTTTTGGGCAGAACCAGGGATTGAACTCAGGCCCTTGCACTTGCCAGGCAAGCGCTTATTCTACTGAGCTACCTCCTATTCTTGGCGGGCCTCTACTTAAATTTTAATTCAGCAAGTAATAGGGGGCTGCTTAGGACTGTGACAGGCCTGTCCTGTAATTATTTTGTATGCTTGTTACAGAGGAGTAACTCCCAACCTGTAATACACCTACTTACAGTGTAGTTTAGCTCCAAGGATGATGGAATATATATGTATTTTTTAAGAGGTGAAGAATGGTTTTACTACAGAACTTGAAAGTAATAACTTTGCAATAAAATTAATAAAGGAAGTTTTCATATAAAATTCCACCATCATATTTTGGGTTCAGTTTATGACATACCAGGAACTCATTCCATATAACACAGAAAATTGGAAACCCAGACTGCGTGTCCAGTGTTCAAGGACCAAACACTACCCACTTAATCTTTGACTAGCAGGTACTTGTACATTTGAAAGAAAATTACGTTGTGACTGAAAATGAGTTGCAAATGCACTGATAGGGTGTAAGAGTCTGAGTACAGACATCACTATACATTAATTTTAAGGTAACAGCATCTTCAGTGATTGCCATGCTTACCTAATTTTAGTATTTACTGTAATGGCCTGAAGAAAGAACACACAGTATCTGGACTAGAAATATTTCCTTTGCTGTTTTTTGGCAGAAGGGCAGGCACAGCAGAATGTGGTCATCTGTGACTTTGTAGATGAGGTGGCATCTGCAGAGGAGTCTGAGAGATGGTGCTGGACCCTCAGGGCCCTGGCCCACCTTGCAGTGAAGCTGTTGAGCCTGGGAAGCATGGAAGGAACACACACAAAGCCAAAACTGTTTGAGTTTTTTATCTTGCTTTTTTTTTTTAGACAGTCTCATTTTGTATGTAGCTCAGGCTGCTCTTGACCTTGCTGTGATCCTCCTGCCTCTGCCTCTGAAAGACTGGGATTACTGGTATGCTCTGCTGAGCCTGGCTATCTTTCTTTTGGAGACCTAAGCTTTTTGGAAAGTTTTGTAGAATCTTTTATTATAAGTCAGGCTTAGTGGTACATACCAGCACTCCCAGCACTCAGGAGGCTGAGGCAGTAGAGCTGTGTGTTCCAAGCCTGCCTGGGCTTCTGATAAGGACCAAGGACCAGTGTGTGCCCCATCTCCCCATTAACTGCTAAATCTCCTGAACTCTGAAGGCTAAACATAGAGTCATGATGATAATATTGCCTAGATTGGAACACATGAATTTCATATACTAATAGCTAAAAGTCCCTGTAGAATTTCTAGGATTTCATAAAATGATCTTTGAGGGAACAGTAATGAGATTGGGGGAAGAATAACAAGAGACAGGAACTTTAGGTATAAAATAATTATCCCAAATAAATAATATATGTATGATATATACTGAATGGTACATATATTAAAATGAGAAAAGGATGTGTAGAACAGAATCCAATTGCAATGAAAGATTTAACTATTTGTAAGAGTTTAGTATTTAACAAATGAGATTCTACAACAAGGAAAAGGATTATTGTTCAAGAAGAAAATGAAATTATAAGAGTTTAAGAATAATGAAGCCAAGTGTGGTGGTGCATACCTGTATTCCCAGTACTTGGAAGGCTGAGATGAGACTGATGAGAATTTAAGACCAACCTGAACTGCATAGTAAGAGCCTGCCTCAACTCACCCCCAAAACAAATGTAAATGAAAAATTGATCTTGTGTTTATTCTTACATGGCTTTGGGTCTGTAAAGTTTTTTGCTAAAAGGAGTAGAGTAAATTTTTCTTTTTGCCACTGCTATTATTTTTTAAACCACTAGGTAGGAGGTTTTTAAAACTTTAATATACATTTATGCAGTCAACACTGAAAAATAGGATGTATGATTAGCAACAAATAATTTTTTTCTTTTGGAATTAACTAGTTTTTGTTTTTTATTGTCTTTTATTTTTTAGGCAGGGTCTTAAGTGTAGTTTATTTTTATTTATTTATTTATTTTTTACTATTTTCTTTTTAAAATTTTTTTTTCTTTATTTTTTGACAACTCATACAGAATTTTATTTAACAAAGTAATATGAATTTCACAGTATTT